>OVBJ01000184.1:0-81683 GCA_900406535.1 Noccaea bulbosa | reverse complement strand
TATATATAATGTAAATTTAGTAATTAATAAAAGTTAAAAGAAAAGAATATAATTTAGAATATTACTTTGGGAGTGAAAAATGGGGTTATACATTGGAGCAAAAACCAACTTCATTTTGAGATTACTTCATTTTGGAGTCAAATATGGGGCAATACATTGGAGATGCCCTAAGTAATGATGATGGTTAAGAAAGGATAGATAATAATCAATTCATCATAATTTGACCTTTAGTTATTTTTCGGTTGAAATTGATTTGTCTTTGAATTGCAGTTATATACTTTAATTTAATTAATTTTCCCTACATTGATTCTTGCTGCACGTGGATTACCATGATTGTCTCTAGACAGCTGGCGAAACGGACGGTAAACTAATGTTGTGTATCTTTTTAAGGAAAAATGATACATACAGTTTCTTTCGTATTAAGGCTATGTAGGTTTGAACTTTGAAGACACAAACGAAGAAGGATATTTACGTTTCAAATGTTAAAACTACGTCGACAATAAAACGCCAAATAATATATCAGTTGGAAAAAAAAAACTGAAATACTAATAATCAGAATTCCAAACTACGTTAATCAACATAATTAAGTAAGAACATCTCTGGTAGGGTATGAGGATCATAGTCTCTCACAAAAAACAAGACAAAGTTTATATTATTATATTATGTGGGTATGTAAATAGTATAGAGATTTAGCCAAAAGTCTCTTAACGAAGAGATTTTTGGCTGAATCTCTACACTGTTTACATACCCATATAATATAATAATATAAACTTTGTCTCGTTTTTTTTTGAGAGATTATGGTCCTCATACCCCTACTGAGGATGCTCTAACAAACTTACAGTTAATCTAAGATTCCGATTTGTGATTATCAGGATCTTTGTTTGTTTGTCAACAGTAATTTCATTCGTTTATTATACAAAATATATGCATCATCAACGACTAACCAATATAAACAAAACTATTATTATGAACAAAATTAATTTGTAGTGCGAATTTTATGAACAAATAAATGTGATTCCTAGTTTCCTA
The DNA here is from genome assembly GCA_900406535.1 of Noccaea bulbosa. Classification (NCBI taxonomy): domain Eukaryota; kingdom Viridiplantae; phylum Streptophyta; class Magnoliopsida; order Brassicales; family Brassicaceae; genus Noccaea; species Noccaea bulbosa. The sequence continues at coordinate 80,654 of OVBJ01000184.1, read as the reverse complement.
TGACCTCACTTGCAATTTGCCACATCACATATCAGAAAATCACTTTTCTAAAGCTCGTAAAGATCAAACAAATGAATCCTGGGGAAAACCTGGGCAAACTTGAGCTATAAATTCTATAAAAATGCATGCTCCGACTTGATCTCAGGTAATTTGCTGATTGCCTTGTTAATACGAATATATGATACAAGAAAGAAAAAGAGTGTAGATAAATAAATGTAACCTATAAGCTATAACTACGAGAACTTAGAAAGATTTTGGCACGTATACAATTGCATGTGTGGAATGGGTGGACATTGGTGGTGGTGGTCCTGGTGGAATATGACTGCTACGCCATCTACCTTTTCGAGAGTGCCTCTATACCATGCGTCTACTCTACAAATTCATAAATGTAACCATTTTTTCCAAAATTATATTTACTGATTTTTGCATTCTATCAGTATTTGTCTGTAAGAAAACGTTACCATTACAGTTGGTAACAGACGTGTCAAACGAGTTAAGACAATCCAAATTAAATAGTATTCCATAATTGTAAAAGTAAGGGAGAGAACTTCTTATTGGAGGTAATTGTTTCTTATTGGAGGTAATAAAAGACAGAGAAACTGTTGTTTTAGTTGTTTGGTGAATTGTCTCCATGTAGTTTAGTTGGGAATTATCGTGCATCTTACTTTATATTAAAATAAATGTTTCGAAATGTCCTTATCTGTAACAATAAATGGGACAGCTAAAATTTCCCCACACATCATAATATTATTACAGCTTTAAAAAAAAAATTATACGGTACTTTAACTAATTTTGTGGGATATATTATTGTGCTTTGAACGGTAAACCGTATAAATGGTCATCGAATGTCTAACACTTTGTCGGGATCGAATTTATAAATAATGATATATTGAAGAATAGTACCTCTCAAAATCTGCATTCCTTCTGACCAAATCACTTAAATTACTAAACTAAGAGCATCAACACAACTTTAAAGCAGGAAATCGAGGCTTGATCATTTAGGAGCGAAGTTTTAAAATATATAAATTTTCTTTACCAATGCTTTATCAAAACAGTTTCTTTTTATTATAGTCGACTTCCAATACAAATGTTCACAATATTTTTGTTTACAAGATTCTTGAAACGGCTTAAGCTTGCCACATTTTAATCTATCAGGTTAACATTCCGCGAAAGGAATAAATAAACTAATCTGTTTTTACAAAGTAGGTAGAGACATCCTTGAATTATAGAAATTTTGTTTAAGCTATAAGCCTATAACTAGTTGTTCATAATTATGATACGCATATACCAAAACATAATACTATAAACAATTAAATATTTAATATTTAATATGTATGTATATAACAAGTTAACAAGTATCCCCTGCCAGAGTAGGCTAGATTTAAGAGCCCGTGAACCAAAATTATATAACACACAAATAATCATACAAAACCAAGGTAACCCGTGAATATTTCAATCAATATCATTATATCAAGGGTAAGTATAATCGTATACTAATGTAGTTTTTCTATAGTTAACAAACAGCTAATAAGTTCCGGATTTTGATTTGTTACAAATGGATTGTTTTAACAGAAACACTAACTCATCATTAGTCAAATGGACTAACAAGCCCATCAGACTTTACATAAATCAATTATTGGCCCAAATCAAAATGGATTTTTCATGACATCTATTGAGCGATAAAATATACCAGACCAAAATACCCCGCACGTGAATCAACAACAAACAGAAATTAAAATCGACACGAGAAAGAAAGGAAATTTCAGATATACAGTTTTTTGATTCATCGAAAAGTTTAAGGATTTCCGAATTTTGAATTTATTCAATCAGTTGATACGTTTATACAAAAAAAAAAGGAATCCTATACATGGAAACAAAAAAACTCACAAGAGGAGCCACCCTCGTGATTAATAGCGCGTGACAGGGGTTAATATGTCCTTTTCTAACATTCAATTTAATCATGCTAATTACCCCATACACGGGACCTGCACTTGAGCTCATAGTGTAAAGTCCTTAATAACCCTCTAGCCCAAAAGCATTTAAATTTTAAACCACAAGGATAGGGGTGAATACGTCATTGTAATACATTATTAAAGAGTAAAGTAAAAAAAAAGGAAAAGTCGTAGTACCAATAAATATTTGAAAATAAAAATAAAACTGAGCGGTCGAATCTATCTGACCGCGCAATCTCCGCCGTCTAATTTGGTAGAACAGCTAGTGGATGGTGAAAATGGGTCCCGCGTCCCCGATAATTTTGGGTTAGCCACTCGTAACGTACCACGTATAGAGTTTACTTTGGTAATTGTAGTGCTTAGAAAATTGTTTTGGCGGGCGTAATAAAAAAATTCAAAATCAGAGCCAAAATTAAAACAAAACCCTAGCGCCTCTTCTCTCTCACTCGCTCAAAATCGCTTCCCTCGCTATCGCCATTTCTCCCTCCATTTTCGCTCTCTGGATTTTGAGCTTCTTCTCTCCGCTTCTCGAATCTATCGATTATCTAATTTTAAGCTGAATCTTCCTCGTTCTGAACGTTTCTCGAAGGAGGTCTCTGTCAATCTAGGTAATTCCTTCTCTCTACTTTCCCCTTTTCGAGTTCTAGGTTTAAATTCGCTCGATGTGCGCCTACTTCTTTGATTCGATTTTAGTTTTCAAGTTTAATTGGTTGACGATTCGTCTGAGATATTAATTTTTCATTTTCATCATCCTGCCATAGCTAATCTGATTTGATATAGCGAGAGCAAGAGATAGAGAAGCTCGAAGCAAAAGCATTTTTTTTTTCCGGTATCTAATGTTATCTAAAACTGATTGTTTCAGGTTTGGATTGATGGTTTCTGTTGTTTCCACTAGCCGTATTAGTAATTAATCTATAGTAGCTGTCACTGCTCAAGAGAGAGAGAGAGAGAGCACTCTCTGATTAAGCAATCTGAAGTATCAAGAAGGATCAACGAATATGGGGAAGGTATCACCAAAGGACTCGGATTCGAAAATCTCAGCGAGGAAGAAGAAGTTGAAGAGTTCAACTAACAAATATTTAAAGCCAGGGGCTCTGGTTCAGCTTTGTTACAGCAAAGCGTCGGCTGCTGCTAAGTCATGCAACAATGATTTGGGGAAGAAACGAGTACCTGTGTTTGATACTAAGCATGCAAGGAGCAATCAAATTTCAGTGGAACATTTCAGTTCTCCCAAAAGCCCTCTTATATCGTCCCCTGACAACATTGTTAAGCGGAGCAGTCTTGTGAGGCCAATGAAGTTTGATGATCTGCAGGTGGAGAGTAATAAGAAAAGCCCTCTAATGTTATCCCCAATGGGTATTGTTATGCAAAACACGTTGCTGAGGACACCGAAAACTCCTCAAGCTGATCCTTGCAATTCAGAATCTCAGCTTGAATCTCTTCCCATGGATTTACTGGTATTTATTTCGTGTACCTTCACTTCAATTATTCCTTTTGGTAGTCATCTGAATATATGGAGTTTGTTTTCACATAGTTTCTTTGCTTATGATGGTTATTTCCAACTTGGTATATGCTTGCAGGTTAAAATAGTTTGTCATCTGCACCATGACCAGCTGAAGGCAGTTTTCCATGTTTCTCAAAGAATAAGAACGGCTGTATGTTCTTTCCCTCTTTACCTTTTTTAGTTTGCATCCATAAATGCTCATTCTTTTTGCTATTTACTTGTGAGGCACTGACCTGTTTTGAGTTTCCTTTTGAAACAGACCTTGATGGCGAGACAGTATCATTTCAATTATACAACACCAGACCGCTCAAGACAGGAAATGTTGAGTGTCATGACACCTAGGCCAATAAATCGTTGGCCATTTATTAGGTACATGTTTTGCTTCAAATTTGAGCACTTTCGAAAGGAGCATCAAACAACTTGTTTGGCTCTTAACAAACACTTCGTTGTTCTAATAAACAGCAAAGGAGATGGAGGAAACCCAACAATCATGCCAAGCCCACATACACCAAAAGCACCAAAACATGCTCCTCGACCACCTTGTCGAGCAAAACTAACAGAGATGAAGCAAATCTCTGCTGTTCTTTTCCAAGACCAGCCAACATTCCCTTCAAGATGCAGCGTTCCTTCTGTTCTCCAAAGATCGTCTCTGTTCAAGCCAATGCCTCCAAAGCACCCTCGAGTGCTCTTCTATGAGGAGGAATTATGTCATGCCGTTGCTCAAAACAACCTTAGCTGATTTACTCATTGCTGCGGCGCCGGCCAGACGCTTTTCCCTCTCTGTTTATATTAAGTTTGTCTTCATTGCATCGATCATTGTTCATGATGATCCTCATCAGCTGTAGGCTATATATAGTAAAAAGCATGCAAGTTTTGTAGCAGTGCTAGTTCATGGTTTTAGTTTTACAAGGCAAATCTCATAGTATCATTTAAGGGTTTCAAGTCTTTAGTCATCTGAGTTCTTCATAATAAGCAAGTGTTTTTGAATTGGTCAGTTGAGTCTTGTGTGTATATTTTCTTCATCTATCTGTTACCAGTGGCTTTTTTCCCCTTTATTTGTTTTGCTTGCTTTTTTCTTCTATTATTATCGAGTTTCCCATGAATTATAGACGATAATTTTGAAGAAACCATCTTTTTGGTGTATTTTGTTTAGGAAATAGATTAAACTAAATTAAATTCGATTGCAATATGGTTATAGTGTTTATAATTTTTGAAACCATCAAGTTTATAAATTCTTGATGCGAAAATTGGATTTTGTATCTCAAAGTCCCAACACACTAACACAGAACCTGTTTTCTCCATGGAGGAAACGTTTGTAGAATATAACCCGCTAACTTGATCAAAATTTTCTTAAGTTACCAAAGGGCCTGTAATATATTTGGGCCTAGTTATGGTTATATGGGCCTAAAACACCTTTTGGCAGACAGCCGTCAGTAAAGCGTGTAAATACGACGCCGTCAGTAGACTATCCCTGTTACCAAACAAGCTTTATGTCCCTTGTAGGGTCAATCTTTCTTTTTGCTATAAATATAGCTTCTATGTCTAGGAACAAACACTTTTTCCATCGGAGAGCTTCTAAGAGATTTGAGATCTCGCGGCTCCTTCTTCCTTCTCCGCTCAACTAATATCTCCGATCCGTGGCTAATCTACTGTAACTTGTTAGATTTGATTTTGGCGCGCTATTAGAAGCCCTAACATCTTACTATAAACCCACTCGAGGTCTATCGTGATCGATTTCTAGGGTTTGGCTGGTCTTGGCGAGATCTGAGAATTTTTATCTTTGCCCCGTTTCGATTCCGAGTCATCTTCGCATCCAACTTGGATTTGTCCCTAATCGGAAGATGTCTCGTTGTTTCCCGTTCCCGCCACCTGGCTATATACTGAACGGAATCCGCGATGAGGCTCTGATCGAATCGATCAAGGTTTGTTTGAGCATTTAATCACGTGGTTTTGGTTTCGGTTTTTGGGTTCCCGTGATTTCGAATGCTCAGCTTCCTTGTGATTTGGTTCTCGGACCTGATTTTCCAGTTCTCTGGTTATCTGTGTTCTAGGGTTTGTTCAATCTATGAAAATTCGTCGGCGTGAAAGAGGGAGATAGAGGGTGATATTTCTATTGAAAAAAAGATGATACAAAAATGTACTTAAAAAGTGTTCTAAGCACGAAAACGATTTAATGTGACAAAATTGTTGGGTAATCAGAAACACGATTCAAGTACATTGTCTACTTTAACCAAAATTTGTATAGTCCCTTGAGTAAATTTGCAGAAATCATTTGGTAGTGCGCAATTGGGTGTATAAGGGCTGATCTATCTGAGTGCTTGTTTCTGAATTTCAATGAGCTTATCAAGTTCTGCGGATTAATCGTTGTTCCATTTCTTTGTGTGAATTCAGGGGGCAGAGGAGAAAGCTAAGAAAGAACAAAGGAGGAAGGAGAAGAAAAGAGATAAGAAGGAGAAGAAAGATAAGAAGGACAAAAAAGATAAGAAGGAGAAAAAGAGAAAGGAGAGGGAGGAAAGAGGGGATGGTGAAAGCGAAAAACACAGTCATAAGAGACGGCGTAAAGAAGAAGGTGTCAAAGATGGTCAGAGTCTGAAAGTTGAAGTTTTTCCCAAACTTAGAGAAAGGGAAAATGAGTGTTTGGAGAAGAGCAGCCTTACTGTAGAACGTGAGCTGCTTCAATCAACGTCACAGAACTCTTGTGATAGCACTCTCAACAGCAATGAGAAGCAGCCTCTCGATGGTAGACACAGCACTCTTAACAGCAATGAGCAACTACCGAAGCAGAAGGAAAAGCAGCCTCTCGATGGTAGACATAACACTCTTAACAGCAGTGAGCTACTACCGAAGCAGCCTCTCGATGGTAGACATAACAACAACGACTCTGGTGAGTTAGTTTGTGTTTCTTCCTTCCCCGGGGAAGGATCTAGTATTCTTGTTTTCCATTTCAGGACATTGATGACATTCTTTCTTCAAAATTTCTTTAATATGAATTTGAAGAAAGCATCATTCGGATCCGATTGCCTCTCCGAAGGCAGAGAGATCCTGAGGTGATGACGACGATGACCAACAAGGACCAACAAAAACCGCGGGAGATAAAGTTAGATTCCTCTCAGCTTTCTACTAGAGAGCTGCAGGTTAATCAACAACATCCTTGTTCCACTTCAGCACCAGAACATGCTTCAAAGCCACTTGAAGAGAAAAGAAAAGATGATCCCATTTCCACGAGGAAACCCGGCAAAGAGAAGAAGAAATCCTCTACTCCAGGAGGAGCTTCTCAGCATTCAGGCCTATGCAGCATTTGCCCTCCGTCGATGGCGTTGCAGTTCTTGAATGTAGTTGAGAATTGGGTCCCTAACACGATACAGACAAGAATAGAGCTCACTAACTCTGAAGATGAAGAATGTTGGTGGTTGACGAAGAAACCAAGTAGCCACACAGAAAGTTGCAAACAAGTTAACAGAAACAGTGAGAGCAAGCAAGTAATAAGCAGTTCAATGGCTTGGCCATGTGCTCGCCTTTTATCAGAAGCTGATGTCTACGCCTTACCTTACACCGTCCCTTTCTGATGAACATCAATGAGCACGATGTTTTATTATGAGGGACCTGGTCGAGGTATCCGGACACGGACCAGACATTTTTTGGGATAGCCTTGAAAGTTATAAGGTTGTATAAGAAGAGAACAATGTTTGTTATTCGTTGCAGTTTGCTTATAGTAATATCAGTATCACGCCCTCAATCTCTCTTCACTCTTGCTCTACAACAAAACTTAAAATTTAAATTTTTTCTTCCATGATGGATTTGGTCATGAGAAGTGACTATATATAACAAAAGGTCTAAACTTGAAGCGAGTCTATTACAGCAAATATTAAAGCTCTCTCGAGTATGAGTTAAAAGAGAAGTTGAATTAAACCCACAATTCGTTTTATAAAGAAACTAAGATGACAATGAATACGGGAAAAACAAGAAAAAATATATTTGAAAAAAAAGGCAAATGATCATCGACAATTTCAAAGAGCTTATGGGCTTCCAAGAGAGGGAATTACAAAATGGAGCAGGCCTTTTGTGCTTTGCTCTTCTTTTTCTTTTGCTTTGGAGGTTGAAGGACCACTCTGATAGCTGCGTCGAACACTCCCTTCACGTTCTGCAGTTGGTTATTCACAGTAGTTTACATCAAATTCATGAAGCCAACATGGAGAAAGTGATTCATGAGAGAGAGATGGCTTTTCTTTGTTTACCTCTTGTGATTTTGAGCTGCACTCGATGTAAGCAGGCGCTCCAATCAGCTTCTTGAGCTCCTCGCCCTTTGATGCAAACGTGCAAACGATTAGCAGCATTTTATTTATTTCATTTGGTTAACTGAGGGAATAATGTTCCTACCTGAGCAGTGGAAATAGGGACAGCACCAGGATGGTCGATAAAGAACTGTTTGTCATCTCGAAGATCTGACACAAAACCAAGGTTCAATAATAACAAAGTATTATATAACAGAGCTACCAAAGTTTCAAGATGCAGCAAACGAAATTCACTCAAGATCTTAACGAAGCAATCAAAGCAAATGCTAGAGGAAGTTATTACCTAGTTTGGTTCCGACAAGGACGATAGGGACACCAGGAGCATAGTGCTTCAACTCTGGAATCCACTGTGAAACAAAATGATCATTAGTCATATAACCAAAACTCTCTCTCATATTCAAAGTTAGAAAGTGATGACAACAGTAGGGTGAAACTCGCCTTCTTGGAGACATTCTCATAACTAGCCTTGCTAATGAGAGAGAAGGCTAGAATGAAAACATCAGCACCACGGTAACTCAACGGTCTTAATCTGTTATAATCCTCCTGCCCTGTAAAACAAATCAAAACATATCTCTGATTAGTCGAATAATCAATCCGGAAATCTCTCCCCAAGCTTTGATAGATTCGGTCTATTACCTGCAGTATCCCACAATCCTAGATTCACCGTGGCCCCGTTCACAACCACATTCGCACTGAAGTTATCGAAAACAGTCGGTACATAGTCCTGTTCCATGGGAAATTTCACAAACAAATCCACACGAAACATAAATAGACTCAAGATTGTCGACCTAAAAGCTTCCAAATCTAGCCAATTACAAACGGAAGTCGACGAGCAAGGAACAAGAAATGATATTTGTACCGTGGGGAAGGTGTTGCTGGTGTAAGAAATCAGCAAACATGTTTTACCGACAGCTCCGTCACCGACGGTGACGCACTTTATGAACCTTGAAGCGCTCATTGCCTCCACAAGCCTCTCTTCTCCACAATCTCACCCAATACGTGATCACACGATACAAAAAAAATTTAACAAAAAACAATAATCAACCTCAGATCTACACCTGAGGAACCCAGAAAACCCCACAGTATGAAGCCAGTTCCTCCGAATCCTCCACCATTACCTTTTCAATTAACCATTACAACCAAAACCCTAGAAATGTGGAAACCCCCTAAAAGGAAAATGTGAGAGAGGTTAAACAAACAAGGCGTGAAGATGAAATGTTGTTAAACAAACGTGAGGGCGATGAAGTGGATCGAGAGAAGGAAGTAGAGAGAGAAAAAGAAAGAAACAAGTTGAAGAAAGTGATGGCCGGAATTAATTGCCATTGAAGCGTTCGTTATTTGGATTAATCTCCTCCATCAAACCTTCCGATTGTTTTGCGGGCTTCCTTTTTTTTTTTTTTTTTCTTTTTTTTTTTTTTTTTTTTTTCTCGTTTTTTCTGTTTCAATCTTTTATTGTTACCAAATTTTCATTTTTTATAAAAATGAAAAATCAATTTGATCTCCGACAATCATAGGTCACATGCATTTATACCACACTAATTACATGTACAAAAAAATAGTATATGTATGTCCCCACAAAACATGCAAAGATAATGATAAAAAAAAGTTTGAATATATGCGAAGATTAGTAAAAGGGTTGTCCAAAAACTATAAAAAAAAAAATACTTTGCTTTCTCCATATGATAAAACATTCTTCTCCCATAGAGACTGCTTAAATCTTTATATACACATAACAAGATTTGCTCAAAATCCTATTCATCATCGTTCTTGAATTTATTTTGCTTTTGCTCTTTGGAAGTCTTGACAAATGGCAATAAACGTTGATGCAGAGTACCTCAAAGAGATAGAGAAGGCTCGTAGAGACCTAAGAGCTCTCATATCTTGCAGAAACTGTGCTCCTATTATGCTCCGTCTTGCGTAAGATCTTTCTTCTTCTCCCTCAGAAATCATCATCATTCTCCATTCTTCTTCTTTAATTCTTGTGTTGAAAAGTTTCCAAGTCTCTGTGTGTGCATACATATAGATGGCATGACGCAGGAACATACGATGCTAAGAAGAAAACCGGAGGTCCCAACGGATCTATTAGGTTCAAGGAAGAGCTTAACCGTCCCTACAACAAAGGTTTAGAGAAAGCAGTCGCCTTTTGCGGTCAGTTTCCTTTATCTTCAAATCTTTGGTTGCTTGCTGTTTCCTTTGATGTCCGAATTTTTGGTTTCTGGTTTCCAGAGGAAGTAAAGTGTAAGCACCCTCGAGTCTCTTATGCAGACCTTTATCAGGTAAAGACATAAAAAAACTCTTCTTCCTCCTTGATGAATGGTCTTGAATCTTGACTGATTCTTTGTTTTGATTTCAGCTCGCTGGAGTTGTTGCGGTGGAGGTTACAGGTGGCCCTGCAATCAAATTCACTCCAGGCCGTAAGGTACACTTACACTTATCCTCATAGTTGCTAAGTGAGTTACCAGAAAAGAGAGAGAGAGTTTCATAATCACTAGGAAAATATATGATTCCAGGATGCTGATTGTCCAGACGAAGGAGAACTTCCAGATGCGAATCAAGGTTCTTTACATCTAAGAAGTGTCTTCTCTCGGATGGGTTTATCGGATAGAGACATTGTAGCTCTCTCTGGAGGCCACACTTTGGTAACAACTACTAACTCTCTCTCCTTACAAATATTCGACGGGTCACTGAACATGCTTCTATGAACCAACTTGGTTGCTTATGTATGTATACAGGGGCGTGCACACAAGGAGAGATCAGATTATGAAGGTCCTTGGACACAAGATCCTCTCAAGTTTGATAACTCATATTTCGTGTAAGCCAAGTACAACATATTTATAGGGAGAGAGAGAGAGTTGTGAAACTTACTTACATGAGCTCTGGGGGTTTACGTTTCAGAGAGCTTAAAAAAGGGGAGACTCCGGGATTGCTACAGCTGAAAACGGACAAGGCTTTGCTTTGCGATCCCAAGTTCCATTCCTATGTTGAGCTCTATGCAAAGGTAGGTCATGTTTCCGTATGCTTTATAGTTAAAAAGGTGTTAATGATGTGAATATATATATATATATATATGCCAGGACGAGGATGTGTTCTTCAGAGATTACGCGGTTTCACACAAGAAACTCTCAGAGCTAGGATTCACTCCACCAAGGAAAATCCCTTCAGCAGTGGCGCAGCAGACGATTGGAATCACTGTTGCTGCAGCTCTTGTGATCTTTACCATATGCTACGAAGCAAGCAAAAGGAGCAACTGAGGAGATATCACTCTCAGATGCTAAACAGGGTTTAAAGTGAAAAGTTTACCAATGTTAAATTGAATATTGTAAGCAATAAAAACTGAAGAAGATTATATGAAACATATTTCCAAGTTGTAGCATGACATATATATATTTCTCAGAATACAGCAACAACAAGACTCTGATGTTCAAATTAAGAGTTACAAGTTTGATAAATAGATTTCACGTCTTAAAAGTGGAAAAAAAACCTAAACTTAAAGAGCCCTGAAGCTGTCAACTTTGTCAAGCCTTGCAGTGCCAGAGCTTGATGATTCGCCTACTGGATCAGGAGAAGTTGCTGCTCTTGAAGCTTCTCTTCTTTTCAGAGATGTTGGCAATCCTGACATCTCCTGTAAAACTAGACTCATATCAACTTCGTCCTCAGATCACAACATGTGGTTGAAACAATTCAATAGGGATGATGATTGTACCTTCATCAAATGCAGCCTCATGTCAGTGGGACGAGTCTGGTTTCCGATGCAGGCCATTGCAAACTTGGAATAACTCAACAACACATCAGAAGCAGCTTGCCTCTTCTCATCAGCCTATAAATATACCACCGTCATCATCATCAGCTCAACTTTTCAACAACAATTAAACAACAAAACCCAAAAGTCAAAAACTTTGTAGTTTGAATAGAGGTTACAAATAGGGAAAAACGAAGAAACCATAGTTTGAATACTTAATTTCTCAAAAACTTTGAATCAACATCATGGCCCGGATAAAAAAAGACTCGGCTTTGGCAGCAGATACCAAAACAGTGGAATGACGATTAGGTTTTTCAGGAAAAAGCGAATCCCTAATAATATGAACATTCAGGACAGCCGAATCTCAAATTAGGTACCTAAATATTCAGAAAAAGAGACGAATCCCAAATTGGATCCTTGATGATCTGAATTTAAAAAAAAAAAAAAAAAAAAAAAAAGAATCAGATCAGAAGTCGTACCTCGTAATCCTCTTCCATGGTGGATAAGCGAGTTCCTCTGTTTCGCTTTCCTGCTCTCTGCTCTTATGTTGAAGACAGCGACAACAAGTGACCTACTTAGCTTTGTTGGTCGGAGCTTCAAATTTATAACACACAGCTCGCGGGTTCGAATTCTATTGAGTATATACGAGATATTGCAGATATTTATTCTCGAAAGTCTGAAGTCTGAACAAACCACAGAAAAAACACCATACTGTTTTGCTTACCCTTAGAAAACGACGGGTGCATAAAAACGGCAGACATGTTATCTGAAGTTTACATAAACGGACATGACTCGATTTGTTTTCCCTTTCACTCACTTAAAGAACAAACAGTTGTCAGTTTATGCCATTCTGAATCTGCAGTCACAAATCAAACCCCAATATCTACAACTGTATCAATGTATGTATAAATCTCATGATTCTCAAAGAAGCAAAAACACTTTACACAACAATAAATCCTCTCTTGACTGTTAACTACAAATAACACTTAACATCCATTATAAAAGAAAGCTTCCTTCCTACTCAGAAGTCTTTTTGCCCTTCTTCTTTTCTTTAGCTGCCGCTTTGATTGCGGTTTTAGCCAGTGATGATGGCTTCACTGCACTTTTGGGGTTAAGAGCTTTTCTGATCTTGAAAACTGTCCATGCTGTTCCAATTGCATGCCCTGCTGCTCCAAGCCCTTCGTTTGTCGCTTGTGCTGTCTTTGCTCCATACCTGCAAATTAACCATCATCCAAACAACATAAGACTGAGACCACCAATTTTATCTTCTTTAAAGCCTACTTACTTGTGATCGACGATTTCAGTTGTGACAGTTGAAGATGTTTTCATAACGTTTCTCCCGGCTACTTCAACAGCATCGCAAACCTTGTCTATCATAAACAAAAAACAACCAAAATGTTATAATATATCAACCGATAGATAAATAATCACCAAAGATGTAAGCAACTTACTGAATCCATCAAGTGTTGCAAGAACCATTTCTCCAGGAAGAAGACCAAAGAGCTTCTTCCCAGCTGCGCTATTCACCACTGAGCTCGAGAAGAATCCAGAAACTTTTATAACTCCAGAGAGCACACCGTTCGCCACTTTCTCTGTTCTTTTCGTCATCTTCTTCACTCTCTTGAGACGTTTCAAAGTTTTAGGGCTAACTTCTCTCTCTTTCTCTGCTTTCGACAGCTTCCGTTTCATGAAATCATTTCCCCACATGAGGCGATCCATTGTGATATCTCCACACCACAAAATCCCTTTGATCAACTGACCAGAGCCAACAGCGATCAGTTTCGCTGCAGCGCTACTGTAATCCTCTACATTCGGAGCCAGAGTCGTCCAGTATGCGGTACACTGCTTCTCCACCATCTTCTTCCTCTCTCCCTTCAGCTCCTCCGGAGACGTCTCCTTCGCCGCCGTCAAATCCATCACGTTGCTAACATCATCCGCTTTCTCATCCCTCTGTTTCTCCACCGTGAAACTGCTGTAATCCGTTAAGATTTGGTCTAGCTTCTCCAGCAACTGCTCCTGTCCCTTGGAAGCGATTGTTAATCCGTAATTCAACATATCGTTGTTGGCCTCTTCCTCAGTTGAATGATCCGATCCGGATTCTTTGACGGGTCGGAGCGAGAAGAAGTAATGCGAGTCATCGAGTTTCACGGCGGGTTCGTCTTTGGTCAACGGCCACTGGATCTCATCGGCGACTCGAGCGAAAACCGCGACGGTGATCTCTCCCTGAACAAGACGGAGAATCTGGAGATCGCCGACCGCTAGCTCGACGCTGTAGGATTTGTCGATGAGGTGGAGAATCGCGCCAGGAATTGTCAGGATCACTTCTTCCGTCGCCACGGGAGGAGCCGAAGCCGAGTCAGAGGCGGCGGTATTCGATTTCTCCGGGATGATATTGCTGACGAGATCATTCATATTGAGTGAAGGATACAGGTTATTAGTAGAAGGGGAAGTGGAGGGATTTGGGAGAGGAGGATTGGTGGTTGAAGTGTCGACGGTCGGATAAAGCTTGGGAGCTGCATAGGATTCCATTTTTCGCCGGGAAGTAGAATCGGAGGAGGAAGACGAAGGTGGAAAGCAGAAGAATTAGGTGGGTATTTATATGAATGTGAAAAAGATTTGGGCCGAAAGAAGAAAAAAGTGAAAATGATTAGCGAATCTGTTTTGATTAACTATTAAGTAATTTGCTGTCGGATGTAGGAAGACGTGGGGTTTGCGTGTTTGAAGAGAGCGTACTTTATCAAAACCGGGCCGGTTTGAAACTTTTGCTATTATAGCGACATTTTCCCGCGCTTATCGAAAAATTATTTTAATATTATCCAAGTTTTCAATTTAATTAGTGTACTGTATTACATTTATGTATGTGTTTTTAATTGCTTTTCCCCAATTTTAGTGTCATTTTTATTTTTAAGAGAGAAAAATTACATCTTAAAAATAACAAATTTCAAAGTAACTAAAAGATGAGTAAATTGACTACGAATATATACAAAATTTTAATATTCTTAATCTATGTACAAAAACTTTAAACCCTTTGTGAAAGAGAATGAGTATCACTTAAGTGATACGTGTTTGTGGTTTTGACTAATCACTAATCAGTGTTTAGCTTCGTATCACGTGAAATATTTACAACATAAATCATCAAAATTGAAAATAATTAACTTGTATGCTGATTAAATATACGGATTAGTGATTAGGAATTTAGGATCATGAAAATCTGGTTTTTTTTTTTTTTTTGGTTAAAATGTTACTGTACGTCGTTGACCCCACATTACTGTACTTTAAAGTTTTATGTGGTTCGCCGGAAAAGAAAACTGTATCTCGCAGTTAGCGGATTCCGAAGGGAAACAGTCGTCGTCTTGTTTACCGTCTAGTCTGCAACAGAAATCCCGGCGGAGGAAGTTATAACGATTATTCAATGGAGCCCACTTCTTCTTCTTCTTCTCTTAGATGGAAGATCTTGCGCCAAGCGCTTCTCCGTAGATCTGGTGACATTCCCCTTCTTCTTCTTCTTCCGGCATCCATTTATCGATCTCATATCTTCACAGCTAATGGATCATCTCCCAGTTTTCCTCAGATTCTCAATCTCAAGCTGGGATCAAGCGCATTACAAGGAAAGCAACTAAAGGATTCAACTTGATTCCGTGTCACGTGGTGGATCCTTCTCCGGAATCGGAAAATTCTCGGGAAGCATGCGTCTGCTACACAATTCCGATCAATGGTTCTCCGAAACTCTATCTAAGGTTAGTATTGATCTACCATTTCATCGAACACAAGCATTACGGCTGATTCTTAGCTTCTACAGATTTGCCACTATATGTAAATTTTATGCAGACAAAGAGTCGATAACTGCAGTGATCTCAATGACTTTGAGATTTCTAATCGGTACAACATCGATAATACAGGACTCGTTTGTAAGTTGTCAATCTCATTCTATCTCTCTGGTTGTCTCTTGTGTTATCCTCACATATATTAGTGTCATAACTTAGGCTACTTTCATTCTTCCAGGTCAGTGGCCCTCAGAAGAAGTTCTTGCACACTTCTGCAAGTCTCAGCCAGATCGTTTCAGGTTTTATATGTTCACTTTCAAGACTGATTTGCATCTGTAACTTACTGCTCTAGCATTTGACTTGGCTCATTGGGATGTTTACAGAGGTAAAAAAGTAATTGAGCTTGGATCAGGGTATGGTTTAGCCGGTTTAGTAATTGCAGCTGCCACCGAAGCATCACAAGTGATTATCTCAGATGGAAATCCTCAAGTAGTCAATTGTATCCTAGTTTGTTTTGTTTTGTGTGCATAGTGTTTTCATTAGAGCTGTCTTCTTTTAGCCTTAGAGATATGGGAAACCAAAGTTGTACTTTAACATCCAGATATTGAGCGTAACATAGAATCCAACTCCATGGCATTTGGTAGCACAAGCGTGAAAGCCATGGAGTTGCACTGGAATCAGCCTCAACTTCCAGAGTTAACCAACACTTTTGACCTCATAGTTGCTAGCGATTGGTACCTTCCTTTCTCTCTCTCTCTTCATTGCTCTCAATGTATATGTTTCTCATCCCTTATCACTACACTTTCTTTCTATTTATTCAACAGTACCTTTTTCAAGGAATTTCATAACCAGCTTGCAAGAATCACCAAGATGCTGCTTAAAGCCAAAGAGCCCTCCGAGGCATTGTTTTTCAGTCCTAAGAGAGGTGACTCCTTAGCGAAGTTCCTGAAGGAGATTGAAGAGATTGGTTTACACTACGTCTTAACCGAAAACTACGATGCACAAGTTTGGGAGTGCCATGAGACGCTTGTGAGAGGAGACGAATCTTGGCCTAACTATGACAAGAACCACTGCTACCCTTTACTTATTCAAATCACTAATCATCCTTAGTCCAAGACTCTTTCATCTTTGCGGCTATGGAAGGGGAATCAACGCAGGTATACCCAATCTCTCAAACTTTTGTCTAACATTCTTATATGTGTTATAATATTAAGTGGGTGGGTGGGAAGTTGAAACCTTTTGACTCTATGCTAAGATGCTCTTATCTTCCTTTTTAGTATAGAGAGAGGTCCACACCACATATAGACACGAGTTAGGCAAAGCCGTTCATCTAAAGGGAAGATATAGAACAATATAAATAATAAAAAGCTATAAGATTCTGTGTCAAGTGTACTGCCATTGATGGACTACATCAAGCTTTTCTTCATTCACAATCCGGCTTTTGAATCTTATTTCTAGTGATCTTTTCTGTTTTTTTCTGCGCAAGTAATTAATTAATAATAACCGTTGGAAAACGATAGAGATGACAAAGGGATCATCTGAGATGGACCCTGGTCGTCTTTTTATCTTGAAGAACCTTTGTTCTTGTGCGTGTGTGTCAGTGTCTGAATGGAGCCGTTTTCTGAAAAAAAATCATTTGATTTTTCAGAACCTTTAATTTCTTGAATTATACGGCTCATGGGACATTGAGAATGATACAAGACGGCGAATCTAAATATATATGTCAATTAAACTTTTCCCTCAGAGTGACAAGCTTTGCTTTCTCTGTGATGAGATTAAAAGTTCCAATCTTTTGCCCCCTTTCTCTCTCTGTTGCGCAGAAACCAAGGCTACAAGCTGATCAAACAAAGAATCAATGTTACAGGAAACAGAATCGCACAAGAGAGAACAACAGAAGCCTTATTTCTAGTCGATTCTCCAATGGCCATATCCGCAAGATAGGAGTTAGCTAATGACGACTCTTCCATCGGTTGTTGCGTCTCTGTACTCGACTCAGATTCAGGACCAGATGCATCTCCTGCCTCTTCAGGAGGTGGTTCTCCCGAAGACTTCAAACTGTTTCACATAATAGCTTTGATTTGATATAATTCTATAAAACCAAAACTCTGTATTCTTTCTTTAATTTTATCGTTTCTTTACCTGGACAAGTTGGGACAGAAAGTGATGGTGTAATCAGCATCACTGCAAGTGAAAGTACTCGTGGCGTCATCGTACGCGTAACTGTACGATTTAGGACAGGCTGTTTTAAACACTTGCGAGTACACCGACGGCTTGCAGGTCTCCGGTGAACCGTACGCGCCGCTGCAGCAATACTCTGGTGTCCCAAACGCCTCGCACGCGCTTCTACAAGCCAAACCGCTCTTGGCTTTTAGCTCCGTTGGGCAATTCCGGTTTAAGTCCGAGACGCATCCTGTGGTGGTGCACGAACCGGATCCCTCCAAGATCATGGGGAGGTTATAACCGTCGACGAGGCTGACGTCGTAAAAGTCTTGAGACCCACCGGGAATGCCGAGAGTGAACTCGGCTAGTGTAGTTGGCGGTTCAGCTCCGGATCCATTACATTCCATCTCGCCGGAGCCGCAATCTCCGGTAGAGCAGCCTGTGGTGGTGGTGCTGCTAGAGCCGTCGAAGTTGCATCCGGTACGGCCCCAGAAGCGACCGGACCAACCTGATGGTGCTTGGAGAGTGCGAGAGGTATCTTTGGAAAGCTCGAATCCGGTGGTCTCGAGTTTGGGACTACCTGCGCCGGATAATATCCCCGGCCACACCTTGAAATCGCATTTGTTGACTATCGTGAACGTTGTACACTTTACACCTTTAAGCGAATAACAAAAAAAAAAGGCAGAGGAGAAACAAAATCAGAACCAGCAGTTGAAATTCAAGAATCTGAGGTGAAGATGAGAGAAACTTAGATAAAGCAAACGGAGAGAAGTTGATCACCGTCTCGGAGCAACAAGAGGATAAATCCAAGAAGAGAGGCGTAAGGCGGGAGATGAAGACGGAACAGAGCCATGTGAAGGAGACAAAGAAGATTAAATTAATTTTAGCGAGAGAGAAGGAAATTTATTTGTCCTCTGCAACTAATCTTAGCTTAATTTGTGTGTTTATATACTGCATATATGTGTAAATGGGGAATTCGATTGTGGAAGGTCGATGAATAAACAAATACAATAGCAACTTTTTGGAAAAGAAAGAGAAAATGTTCGCCGCCTCACCACTATCTATGAATTGTAAGAATTAAGAAAGAATGGCAAACGAGGTGCTTTTTACGGGCTATTTACTGTAGCTGTGATTACCCGCCAATTTTCAAAACTCTTCTTGGACGTACATATTCTCTCAGAACTTTTGAGTAAAGCTTCTTCAAGTTTTATTTCAATCTACCGTTGGCCTTCCTACACAATATGATTCTACTTTTATTTCTGTACATCTTCCTTGCTAATATTTTAGATCAAATCAAAAATAAAGTAACGGTCAGTTTTTTTGTTTTTTTGTTTTTGTTTCAAGCATTACCAATCAACTGATTCTGCAAGCAAAAGGTGTTATACTCTCCTACATGGCTACATACACACAAAAAAACAGACATAACATTTTGTCTAAAAAAATTAACAAGAAATTACTAATAAACCTAAACTTAATTGATCCTTCGCACTTTGGGGATCCACAAAGTTGTTCCAAAAATGACCACATTCTCTTCAACAAATTAAACTCTTCTTCTTTGTTCTCTAATAAATGATGTTACTAAAACTAAAAATGGCGCCATTCAGCTAATCACCAAGCGCGTTGTACCACCCAATGCGCCATGGCCAAAACGCCAATCGCAATAAAGGCAGAGATAGCTGGCGACGCGTCTGGAGATGCCGCAGAGTAGCTAACCGCTTCAGGCTGAAGACCTCCCTTCGATGCACTCTTCACACTGAGACAACACAAGTAAAACGAATATTAATATAGGGATCACCAAATTTTGAAAATATGGTAATAGTATTATTAATTGCGATATGAACAAAAGAGCCGTGTCGGACCACACATGGCCACAGTTCACCGACGTTTGAAAGAAAAAAATCTATACCATACAACAGAGACATTCAGATATTTTGTTATTTATTATCTTGAAATAATTATTTCCAACGGGTGAAAAATGAAATGTCGTCTTGTCCTATGATTTCACATATTGACAAAAGAACACGGTGCATTCTGATAAAGCATGTGTCATGATTTTTTTTTTTCGGTGATTTGACCTCACCCATTTTTTCAAAAACGTTACAAATCAAAAAACATGTGAATTATTTATCTCCAACAGAACCAAAACTATTGGAACTTTTGAATGTGATTAAAAAAAAATCGAAACCGGACTTCTTCAAAGAGAATCAGAACTTTTTCCCTTTTTTTAGTTGATGTGATCGGATCATCGGAACCAACTTTTTAATTAGCAAAAAATACCCCCAAAAATATTAAAAGATTCTAATTCGTGTTTCCACTTGAAGACAATCATAGCTCTTTGTAGTAATGTTGTAAAATAATGTAAAAATATAAACATAATTTACCTTGGGTTAGGAGAAGGACAGAAAGTGATGACGTAATCAGCTCCGCCGCAAGTAAAAGTACTTGTTCCGTCGTCGTAAGCGTAACTATAAGCTCTCGGGCACGCGTTTTTGAAAAACAGCGAGTACTCACTCGGCTTACACGTGTCCGGCGTTCCAAACGCCCCGCTACAGCAATACTCCGGCGTCCCAAACGCCTCACACGCGCTTTTACAAGCCACTCCTTCAGCTCCCGTCGTCGCAACTTTCAGCTGAGCAGGACACGGACCGTTGAGCTCCGCGACGCAGCCGGTTACGGTACAGTTCCCGGCGACGCCGCCGGCATCATCGCCTCCCTGAGGAACGATTGTCATAGGGATGTTGTAACCGTCGACGAGACTCACGTCGTAGAAATCGAGACCACCGGCTCCGTTTAAGGTGAATTCAGCGAGTGTAGCCGGAGGTGCGGCGCCGGATCCGGAGCATTCGACGGTGGATGAACCGCAGTCACCGGTGACGCAAGTGAATTTTCCGGTTGTTGCGTCTTGTGTGCAGAGAGTACGGCCCCAAATACGACCAGACCAAGCGGCGGGGATTGGGATGACACGAGTCTCAGTCGGGTTTAAGGAGAATCCGGTGGTGGGTAAAGGAGCTGTTCCAGCGCCGGAGAGAAGACCAGGCCAGACGGTGTAGCTGCACTGGTTAACCACCGTGAAAGTGGTGGAGGAAACGCCATAGATTAAAGCAAGAACTAGAAGAAGAAAGAGATGATGTTGAGAATGACCCATCAGAGCAGAGAGTCACCAGAATCTAAGTATATCAAAAAGAATTGTGTTTGTGTGTCGCCTAAATGAGTTCTCCGGTGACTCTGTTTCTGCTCTGTGAGAGATGTATAAAGAGTAGGCTTTGTATTTATATGGGATGAAGAGAATTTAGAAAATTATAGAGAGAAAGAAAGTGGAGACTGGAGAGAGAGGTTCGGTTTTTTTTTTTTTTTTTTTTTTTTTGGTGGGGGTGTTGTTTTTTTTTTTTTTTTTTTTTTTTTGGTCGAGAGATTGGTTTTTGGTTTTTGGTTTTTGTTTTTCGGTTTTGGTATTTGGTTTTGGGGATTGAATTTTTATAGGGCTAAAAAGATTTTTTTAGAAAGGTCGGTTTTCACGTGAGCCCATGCCGCCTTTGTCTGTCTATGTTAGTCGGCCGATGTGCCGTACATGTTCACGTTATTATTATTTTTGTTTGCACTAATAAATTATGTAAACAAAATATTTGTTTGAATCATAAGTCACATTATTATATCATCTTCTTAATTGTTTATTTGTATGACAATATGGGTTTGCATAAGGATGTTTATGAATCTGATCAGTGTTGATGTCGGTGATCTACTAGAGTTTGTCCCCTCCTTTGGCTAAATTCATAAAATATAAAAATCACTTTTCATTAATATATTAAATTCGGACGATCCACTAATTCTTGTGTGTAACTTTTCAAGAGTTTTTATATTTCTACAATGTTTTCTAAAAATGATATATTGGTTTCTAATTTTAACTGGCAATAATAACACATATTAATTTGATTCGTTCTATTAATTTGATTCGTTCCAAATAGTCAAAAATACGGAAAATACTATTCAATTTGATGCGTAATAATAAAATATAAGTGTGTTGAAGGAAAGAGGCGGTGAACAGGAAAGAGAAGACGTAGTGTGTGTGTGTGATGATGCATCATCCTGCTTAGATTCTGCCCTCTTCTTTCTTCCAAAGGACACACGGTCTTAAGACTATCTGCTATCCACCCAAGTTGTGTTGTGTCACTGTTAATTAATTATTTTTCCATTATTACAAGATGACAAAATAAAAATATCTAATGATGTTTTATATTACGTGAATCTCTCAATTGAGTATTCAAACTGGAACATAGAATATAAGATTCAGGAGAGGAACACAATTTTTATTTATTGTATTTTGGATTATTCATGGGAAAGAGACACTGGCTAACGTTGGATAGGAATTTGTAATTTGTTTAGTTTGTTTTTAATAAAGAAAAGAGAAGGTGTTGGGTCAACGACATTCCAAGCTCTAGTTGTGTGTGATGTAGAGATATCAACTTGGTTGGTTCATGCTTCTTTCATTGTTACAAGTTATCTATGTCTAATCAAGTTTAAACAAAAAGTGCAATTTGGGTAGGTCTCAAGTGTGTTTTCAACTATACAAATTTATTGAACTCCTAAGAATTTGATATTTTTTTTCAAAGATCGAAGCACAACCAACCGACCAAATGACCAACTGTGGCCTCGATTGTTCATATTCTCGAAATGAACCTACAACTTTTAGCATTTTAAATAAAATTAGTGTTAACTCACTAATATATGCAACGTGAGGTGATTAGTAGGGTTTCAGACCTTTTAGTTGATTGGATCCATTCATCCAACTACTTGAACACAATTGGACGTGAATGATGTTTAACCTAATCAAGTTTATTTATGTGTGATTTATATTACAGTCTAACCAATGACAATACGATTGTGTGGCTTTGTCTGGATAGGAAAAGGTGGACACCAAACATGGATTTCCAGTTTCTTCTATTGGGAAGATTCGTCATCAGTCTTGGATTTTGCTAATCGTGACTGTGAATTAGGTTTAAACTTTAAACCAACGTCGGATAAATCAAAATTCCCAAAAAACAAAAAAAACGACTGAGACATCCCCCTAATTGGCCGTGAGTGTACAAAGCAGGTATCAATCAACAGATCAGCGTGAGGTCATTGCGTAATTCTCGTCCACGAGATTCTGCTTAAGACAAAAAACGATTTTGATCCTTGCCGAAATCCAATAATTTGGTCCTTTTTCCGGCTAAAATGGTTCAATTTATTCGCTAAAGACCGTCGAAATAGCAAAACTATTCCACAATTACCAAAGTATCAACAACAGTTTGCAAAATAACATGGTCGTATCTAAGAATTACTCCAGATATGCTATGCTCTACACCAAAAGTAACCAAAAGCCTGTATTGATCTTGTGTTTAAGAAAAATATGGCCATTGTGTAAAGTCTGGAATTTGGGACAGCATAGGTTTGTTTCTAAAGTCAAACTTCAAAGTACAAACGAAAGCAATAAACTGAAACCAGCAACACCTCAATAAAAGGACAAAACTCGAATGACATAAGCAAAAGAACACAAGTCATTAAGGTCAAAACTTGAAAAGATAAAAAAAGACATCATCCATATCAGAAACCAAATCTAGCTAAAACTTATGTAGTTATCACAAAAAAGGATCAAACCTTTTGTATATAATTAAAACACAAAAACACCAAAAGGACCAGGCAAATTCATCATTCCCGTCAGGCAAAACAAAAAAGATTATGAAAAAGAAGAGGAATATGGAAACTCATATTACTCGAATTCATCTTCAATCCTTTTTGTTGACAAGGAAGAAAGCAATCAAGGAGCAGAACAATCCCTTGCAAAGTGACCTTCCTTGTTGCACTTGAAACACTTTCTGCTACCTCCACCGCCGCCTCCGCCGCTTCCTCTCTGGTCACAATCGCGAGCCAAGTGACCAGTAACGCCACACTGGTAACAATCAACAGGCTGTCTCTTAGAGGGGCAATCTCTAGCTATGTGGCCAACTCCACCACAGGTATAGCACTCCTCTCCTCCGGCTCCTCGGCGTTCACCGCCGTTTTTCTGAACGCAATCCCTAGCGTAGTGACCAGGATCACCGCAAGTGTAACACCCTGTTCCTCCAGAGCCACGTTCTCCACTGCAATCCCTGGCTATATGACCACCCTCGCCGCAATGGTAGCAACCGCCGCGCCTAGCGCCGTTGCCGCGAGAGCTAACCTCCTTCCTCTTTTTAAGAGGAGCGCCACCTGGAGCAGTGACTTCGACGGCTTTGGTCTTACCGTCGTTTCCCTGCTTGATTTCGAACTCAACCGCATCGCCGTTTGTTAGACTCCGGAAGCCTTCGGAGTGGATGGAGGATTGATGAACGAAAAGCTCTTCGCTCTTGTTATCGGGAGCAATGAAACCAAAGCCTCTGGAATCGTTGAACCAGTTAACCTTTCCGGTATATCTCACCGCCAATTGATCCTCTTGAGCCATCGTATCGAGAAGAAGTAGCAGAGATCGAGAAAAATTGAGAAAAATTAGGGTTTTTGGTTGGTGAATCTGTAGGCGTGAATGTATATATAGAGGCAGAGTCGGTTAAACCTGTAACAATAAGGAAATTAGAGAGAAAACCCTAATTATTGGAATCTAATCAAACCCTAATTGACTCTAAACGCATACAGCCAGCCGCCCAAAAATTAACATTTTTTGGTGGAGAGTGGGGGAATTTCGGAAACTCAAGTGTGCGCGCGTCCACCTTTCGCTTTTGATCCGACCGTACGTTTTCCACCATCTTGTAGCAATACTAATCCTTTTTCTGAATTGATACGATTGGGCCCTTAGTTGAATTTATATACTGGGCCAAATTGTTTGGACCCAGAGGTTTTTTTTTTTGTAACAGCTAATTTTTACTATTAATTTGTGAAAGGATAATACAAATTGTTGATCAAACCAGACAGGCGGTAAATAAAAATATCAGAACAAAGAGCATCCCCAAACAGCTTGTGCATGTGGACAATCAAAAAGGATATGTTGGATTGTTATTTCGTTTCTTGAGAGATTGACTTGCTGACCTGAGATTGTTTCATAATCTTTTAAGATTGTTGCTATTCGCTGGCAATCTGCTGTTGATGCTTCACAAAAAAATAACGAATCGGAATCATCCGCCAAAAAAAAGGATGTGTTACTGTAGGACACTTTCGTGCCAGCTTCATTCCGTGAAACTCCTTTCGATATTCAGCCATAGTCATCATTTGACTCAAGACCTCTGCACAAATAATATAAAGATAAGGTGAAAGAGGGTCTCCATGACGAATGTCCCTTGTCGGTTGGAAATGACCATAAGCAGTACCATTTATCAATACAGCCGCAGGAGCCCTATCTGGACCAATCAAGAAAACTGCTTGCTTAATTTCTGCATTAGTAACAGTACGAGTAAGAAAATCATTCATTGTACTAGTTACTGTCTTTTGGAGATCAGGGAAGACATCATTCAATGTATCAGTATTAAAAGAAGTGAATAAACCTTGGAAATATTCTTCAGCCACGATTGCTTCATCTCGAAAGTGAACAACTCCATGTTTTATCTTTGATCTTTTTAATACAGGTTCTGGGTTTACGAGCCTTGGTTACTCCCTGAGGAGACACAATAACCATCTTCTCGTATCCCAACTCCACTCCAGTTTCTCTGACATAATCGTCACTTTTCTTTGTTTCCACCAAGAACAGCAAATCTGGGAGATACAACCGCTAGAACTTATATCAACAGCAAATCTTTGGACCCAGAGGTTATCTCATACTTATATCATTTGTAACCCCAATTAATAAATATCAAATTTTATCGTTATGGTTAACTGACATTTTATTATATAAATTGATGGAAGAAAACGTTGTGTTCTCTCATTGCCAAGCCGATTTTTGTTACAGTACATATTATTGAGAAAAAAAAACTCTAAAAAAAAAAAAAAAAAAAACCTCTATACAACTTTTTTGTTAATGGTATAATTGGCAAAGGTAAGAAAAAATAGTAATCTTCTATATTATATATATCGAAATCGAAATAATTTGAAGATGGATGTGAAATAAAATCCTACTAGTATTTTCTTCTAATTGGGTCCACCGGAATTCAAATGGAATCAAACGTGAAAGCCTCTGGTTCCTCTGGACTGATAAAGCTCGAGTCTGCTCTTAGCTTCATACAACAGAGCTTCCATATCTTCTTCCTCCGTTACATTCGCTTGCTTCGATGCCCATTCCAAAACCGTTAACACTTCGTCTTTCGCCAATTGCTCACTGTCAGGGACGTTCATCGCCACGTAGCTCAGCAAAACCAACGCCGGAATCTGAGCTCCGTTCTCTCCGAAGTACGCTAGCTGCACCAGAAGCTTCGATCCTCCGGCCTCGATGATCGTCCTCGAGTGGTCTTTCCCTAAGAAATTAACCTCCGTCGCGAATTTCGCTAGCACGATCGCTACCTCCGCCGCTAGGTCTGGCTCTCCGTCGTCTAGGAGCCTAATTAGAGGAATGATCAGATGCCTCTCCGCTGATTTGAAAGTTCGAGCTAAGTTTCCGATGGATCTGACACAAGGGATGAGCAAATCGGATTCGGCGTCGGCGTTTTCCACGATTCGGAATAACTGGTCAACAACCGCTTTGCACGCTGGCGAAGTGCGTCTAAACGCCGATCTTCTCAGAGCTGAGTTTTCCTCAGCCACGGCGGTTATCTCCATTATAGCCATGGCTGTATTGTACATGGTCTCTCCGTCTCCCTTCTCCAGCAGAACAGCAAAGCAGAGCAAAGCTCGTGACTCGGTGATGACTCGGCAGATCGTTGCGTTTCCTACAGAGAGTTTCCACAACGCTCTCGCCGCCATCGCTTTCATGTACGTCTTCGTCACCGGATCTTCCAGCTCCCTGCCTCTCGTCACCGACGCGTTCCTCGATTGATGCGCCGTACTATAAGGCTTGCTGATCCCACTCTGCGAATTCAGGCTATAGCTCTTCTCCGGCAGCTTTCCGGGAGGTTTCTCGTCGTCGCCGGTTGCAAATCGCCCAGACGGAATCGATCCAGATCCAACCGCTTTCATCGCCATTGTAGTCGCAACGATGCTATGCATCTGATTCCCCATGGGACTCGAGATTCCGATCTGGTTATCTTCTTCTACCTCGAGCAGCGCCGGCAAATTCTCTTTGCTACTGATTTTGCTCGCCAACACGACGGCGTGATGCATCGACGTGGCTCTACCCGCAACAACCGCGTATTTGCTATGTTCTTGAACCGTCTCAAACGCTAAATGGCTCACGAGAAGATGGATCACGTTGTTTTGCGCAAACAGCTCTTGACATTTCGCGTGATTCCCAGCAACAAGCTCCGAAACCGCCCAAGCCACAACCGCTTGGACCCTCATCGAACCTTCTTTGAGAATATTCGCAAGCGCTTGACAAACACCCGCCTGAATCATCTGCTCCACGCTTTCCGGGTCTCGACCCAGTAACCCGATTGCCCTCGCCGCGTTTTCTTGACCGTCGATTTTTCCTTCTTTCAACAGTTTCAGCAACGGGTTGACTCCGCCTTCCTCCACTATCAACTTCACGTATCTGTCGTTGTCTCTCGCTAACGAAGCCAACGACGCGGCGGCGTCGGATTTGTCTTCCGGCGAACCGGTCATTAGAACCGCAATTTGCTCCCAAATCAAGCACAAGATTGGTTCGTTGGCTGCGATTGGAGGGAGGCCCAAGTAACCGAACCCTTCGTCGTCGTCGTTACCGGCGGGAGTGGAGACACGGAGGAGCCAGGAGACATCGCCGACCGAGTTTTCTAACTGGGAAATCATTTTCCGGAATGCTGCGGCGGGGATTATGTTGAAGAGACGCATTATGTAGCCGTCGTCACGGCATCTCTGCACCATCGCCAATGCCTTCCCGAGAACGTTTTCAGTGTCGTCGATGATACGGCGCGTGGGACGTTCGTAGAGGTCGGAGCTCGCACGGGCCGCTTGACGGAGAAGAGCAGCGAGCTTTTCCGTCTTGGATTTGATCTCGGCGCATTCTTGCTTGTTGATTGTGGCTTCATCTCCGGCTTTCACCACTTGGTCTGCAAGTTGAATCGGTCGAGTCAATATCTGCTTCGCTAGATCATCCATAGATAAAAAGAAAATCAGAAACGGGTTGATCTTAGTTTTGAATATGATGAAGAAGGATTATAAACTTTTCTTGTTGGCTTTGGTTTGGTTTGGTCTCTGAAACACGGTTTCGTCATCTCTATGTCTTTCTTACATAACACGCCGGTCGTCGCCGGCTTTCGTTATCGGACTAGATTACTTATTAGTCATTTACCAAGTCGTCGTATCTTGTTAGAGATATGACTGGATAAATTATATATTGGGGCCCTAGAGGACAAGAGACATTGCAGTTATTGGTTAAGGCTACTTGGGTTTTTTCTTCGAGCCGTGTGTGGCTGCATCGAATGATAGAACCAATAGGAACCAACCATATTTATATCTGGGCCATATTTCCAGGTTTATTTTTTGAGATTCTAAAAAAAATCCAATAAAATAATGTATTCCCATTGTTCCTAAATAAAAAATTGTTTAACAGTTTTCATATAAATAAATATTTTATTTATTATTAACAATTAATACATAATTTTCTTAATCATACCACTTTTTTATAAATACTAAAAAATTAACATGCACAATGCGTGAAATTAACAATATACTAAGTTTAAAATTTATTTAACTATAGGTATTTTTATTTAATTTTAAAAATCTTGTTATCATGCTAATGATCTATATTTGTTGGTATACTAATTTTAAGAATTTTTTTGAGAAATACACCTCTTAAGGGGTAAATTTTCAAAAATACACTTTTAATGTAGCAATTTTTAAACCTACATTTTTTCTAATTTTAATCTATAAGTTTGGTTCACTAATCTTTACTTAGAATTTAGATTTTAGGGTTTAGGGTTTAGATTTAAATATTTAAGATTAGGTTTTAGGGTTTGGTATTTATATTTTAGGGTTTAGAGTTATTTTAATCAATGAAAAAGTGTATTTTTGAAAATAGACTCTAAAAGTATAGTTTTAAAAATTAACACATCTAAAAAGGTGTATTTCTGAAATTTTCCCTAATTTTAATTATGAAATATCTTTACTCTAATTTTTAGTATTTATAATTATACATGCCCATGTAAGCAAAATATATAGAGAAATAAATTATCATTTCATTCCAGTCACTTGAATAGTTTATTTTGAACAAGATATTTATAGATATACACATTTTCCTAAAAAAAATATCTATCAACACATTTAGTTAGGTTGTTTCTCTCATAAGAGAAATAAAGTGTCTAACTATGTTCCACGTTTATATTTTGAGATACTAAAAAAGGCTAATTACTTAAAAACGGGCGTTTATACCTGAGAAGATATTTCTCTCAGAGGAGAAATAAAATACCTAACTAAATGTGGAATTAGATATTTTGAGGGAAATGTGTATATCTATAGATATCTTGTTCAAATTAAACTATTCAACTGAATGTATAATGAAATGATCATTTTATTCATTAAAAAGAGAGAAAAATACCCTTATGTAATTTGGATGAGAAATGAGTGGGTTAAATTATTTAATTGTATTCCGAAGTCAATCATTTGATTTCATCGAATTTATTTCATGTTTATTATTGAATAATTATAATTGATTAGAACTGAGAGTGTTCTCCGGCTTCTGCTTTGTTAGTTTTCTGTTTATTCATTAAAAAAAACTGAATAGATGAGTTCAATAAAATACAACTTATATTTCTCCAAATGAAGACATCGTGGTTACAATGAATCTAGATATGTAATACACTGGAGCACGTCTTTCGGTTAAACGTCGAAAATATTTATGCATAAAAAGCAGCTGAATCAAATTATTTCAACGGCAACAAAAATAAGAGGAAGAAGAGCACACAAGCTTGGGGATATTTTTCTGTCTCCTTTTGCTTTTTATATGTACATGGCAAAGAGGAAAAATGACACACTATCAATTAGCTTCTAGAAGAACATTATTGCCTGAATTTAGAAATAAAATAAAAAGATCTAAGATTATATAATAGGTCCCGACAAATTAAGATAAAATAC
This sequence comes from Noccaea bulbosa, assembly GCA_900406535.1. NCBI lineage: Eukaryota > Viridiplantae > Streptophyta > Magnoliopsida > Brassicales > Brassicaceae > Noccaea > Noccaea bulbosa. Next base: position 51,165 of record OVBJ01000184.1, on the reverse strand, counting down.
AGAAAAGTTTAAAGCGAAGAAGATCGATCTATCCTCTTCGGCAACGCGAGTTTTAGTTTACTTTCCAGTTTCCACAAACTTGCGGGCCCGTACTTTTGTCGCCTATCTAGCCAGGTCCCATCAAACCTAAAGATGACTTGGAAGTTATTAAGGTTATCATTCATTTATCAACATAGTCATGTAAATAATTTTCTACTTAAACAAATACGCAGAGTCTAGGCTCTGTGATGATCTTCGGATAGTTTCGTTGTCGTTGTTGCTGCTACATGAAATATGTGAATCTGCTTTCATCCAGGTAACTTAAACTCGCAAGTCTGGCCAGTTTAGTTGATGGTTCATAATTGGGTTAGGCTAAATAATGACACCCACTTTAATTGCAATAATGCTTCCATCCCACCATATCTAGTGACCTAGTAATCTACTTGTATTATGAGTTAAAATGAGCATGTCCCAAATTTTATTATAACAAAAATAGAAAATTAGCATGCGACTTATGAGTAGCTCTGTAGATGACGATTAATGACAATTTGAGCATACGAATATAATTAGAATGCTGATTGCACCAATTAATGCGACACATATATAAAACTATCTTATCTCATCCAAGTAACCCAATTTAGGTTTCAGAATTTTTACTGTAACGGTACCAGGAATACTATACATGTGTTATGTGTATGACTATGCGACAACAAACATATATATATGCTGATGATCATCCATTTGATAAAATCAGTTCAAGAGAAACACATACATAATCTTCTTTCATTGTTTCTTTTTGTTTTTAAACCAAACTCTTTCACTGGCCATGTTCACGTGATATAAAGTATCAGTAGTTCAGTGGGCCAGAAGATATATACTTATTGATGCACCCTAATGGTTGGATGCTTTCTATCTCAAAGATTCATAATTCTGATATATATCCAGAAAAACACAACGAAGAAGAAAAAAATTTCATAATTCTGATATATATCCAGAAAAACACAACCAAGAAGAAAAAAGGGAAAACCAAACAACTTTTTGTTTTTCCCGAACCTGAACACAATTGATGGCTTAATATGCAGGTTTAAACAGTTCCAAACATTTTGACCAAAAAAAAAAAAACAGTTCCAAACATATTCAAATTAGATTTGTTTATTGGCTATTTCGACATTTGGACTGAAATTCGATAAATTCGAACCATATAAGATCATAAGCGAAAAACATAACCTAAAGCAAACAGCTCCATATAATCCAAACAACGAAAGTAGATATAATTTGTTTTTTGTTTCCATTAATATAACTATATAGTATATAATAGGATTCACAAAGTAAAAAAACGCGTAGATCCTACGTAACACGAAACAAACGGCGCCGGTTGCTCGTGGGAGGGGAAGGAGCGTACGTTTAGCACATGGCGTATGTTAGCACACTAATCCTCGTTCGTGTTAGCTTACTAATATTAATCGCTTCCTATTTACAACCCGATTTATCCTTTATTTTTGTTTTGTTCCTTTGCACTAATTAACTCGGGCTAACTCGGTCACCGAGTCAACTCACTACCAGCACTGATCGGTTTCCCAGTTCCGTCCGACGTAACTTCCCAAACCGGAGGTACCGACCGTCAAAGGACGGCTCCGTCGAAGCATCCTCCGATCATAGACAGAGCGTTTCTCAGGATCCGAAAGCGTACAGTACGCGGCGTGGATCTTCATGAACTCATCCGCCGAAGAAACCGAATTCGTCCGATCGGTTCCCGCCACGTCGGGATGGCAGATCCTGGCCAGTCTCCGGTAAGCCGATTTGATATCCTGGCTCGTCGCGCCGTGAGGAACCTCCAGAATCTCGTAAAGCGAAGCTGTCGACGTCGTCAATCGCCGCGGGATCTGATGCAACCTCGGCGAATCTTCCGCGCAGGTGTAAGAGCAAGAGGCGGAGACAAGAGGAGGAGAGATCCGAGCCGCGCGAGACGGCGGAGATATGGGAGAGAGAGGCGGAGAAGAGGAGAGGAACGGATGAGCGAAGGAAGTAGGAGAAGAAGAAAGCATCGTTGCTGTGAATCGGTGTCGTTTGTCGAGTTTCTGATTTTCTCTGCGTTTTTGTTCGAGAAAGGGAATAGACTGAAGAAGAAGAAGAAATCGAGGGATTTATTTATAGGAGAAGAGCGCGATTAGTCATTAATTTCTTAATTAATGGAGTACTCAATTTGTTTTTAATTAGAGACTTAAAAATACTAAAAGCGGACGGATATAGGGAAGTAGGATTAAGAAGACGGGTCGGGTTAAGTAGGATAAAGTCGGGTCGGATCCTGTGGAGCTGAGTCAGATGAAGGGTCCGCTTATCCAGTTGGGAAATTATTGCTGTAGAGATAAGAAGAATGTACGTAAGATTTCATTCTTAGTGGCCAAATTGTGTTGTGGCTGTAATTGTCATATTAACTTAACTACAAACTTGAAAATTAAGTTTTATTTTTACACCCAGAGAATCCAATAAATACTTGCAGAGGAATAATATCATGATTTGGTTTTTAGTTAAAATACAATCATTTTTTTCTGTTAGCTTTGATGGATATTCAAAATTGTTGGATTCTTCTTAGGATGATATTTTTTTTCTTTTTCATTCAGCATTGTATGGAGACGTAATATCGACCATTCATTGTTTGTTGGATACTGAGAGTCTGAGAAGACAGAAATAGATTTTTAGACGACAGAGAAAAGTCTCTCTGTACATATTTAGATTGCCTCCCACCATACAAACATATTAAACTTTTATGTTATTTTTCTTCTTATCGAAATGGAAATATAGAGGCCACTGGAATATAGTTCGTTGGGAAATTGTTTTCTTAGCTCACAGAAATTTAATGATATCAACAAACCGTGTGTACTAGATTACGATAAAATAAGATACACATTCACAAATTTATCTTACTACGAGAGATTATGGTTGTCTTAATCAAGGAAAAGTCGGCTTTTTGTTTGTTGTCCTTCTAAATATTCGTAGAAGAAAAGTCGACTTCGTTATTTTACGTCTATTGTATATTCTTATGGCGGAGGTAATTCAAAAGAACCGGAATCACGGATGAAGATTATAATACCTCATCTTTTAAAAGTTAAAAGACGTGGAAACATATATATAAAATACTTTGAGGTTGAAATTTCTGTAGATCAATTATTAACCAAATGTTCCAAAGTGTGTGTTTACAATTGATAATTTCAAAGGTCACAAGTTTAAGTTCTTATGGGACCGTTACGTTGATATGTCTTAAACGGTACCAACTATGAAAAGGGCTCGTTCCCTCATTACAGTCCAATTCGACTCTTCTTACTTCTTAGTCCCGATGAAAGAATCAAGATGATCACGCAGAGACTAATGGACCATAATCCGGTTCTAGATGATTGTGACTGTTTTAACTATTAAGCAAACTATTGTAATCATATAATCCCTACTTCTTCTCCACCCACGTGTTTGATAATCTTTGACACCCATAAAAGTTGTTTCCAGTTTTCAATAGGTGTGGTCAGTGGATCATAAGTACTAAACTTATCTTGATCTTGTGGATCATACTAATTTCATTTTTTTTTTTTTTACGGTTTACTTTTTAATTGTGAATGATGACAATTGACAAATACGTTCAAAAGGAAGGTTTTGTTATAAAAAAAGACAATTTGTCCCGATTTTAAAAATTTATCTAGAGAAGCTTTTGACATTTTCAAAAGCCAAGTAACATAATTTTTTTACCTGTATAATAAAAATTGAATAAAACAATGGTAAGTGACATCGAGGATTGACACCACCAATTCGTGGGTGACACATTCCCTTCCATAAGCATTTTGTGCTTTCTCGTCATCTTCCATTTTAAAATATTACATAATTTACATTACTCATACATACGTATACGTATACGTATCCATGTGAATGAACATACTTTATAGCTTATATTGTCTGCAACTTGTAACATTAGTATATTGCCAAATAGATCTTTAGTTAGCTGCGTTACAAAGCTAAAAGTTAAACCACGTTAAAAGAAACAATTACATTATAAAACGAATGACGAGGGATAATAAAATGATAGAGACAGGAACGTGGAAAGAAGCTAAATCCAGCAAACTTTAAACACTGGTCGGTCAAGACGAGAGAGAGAGAGAGATATCATTAACATTAACTAGTATATAGTATAATATACCGACATAGTCGAGTTTCTTCTACTTCTACGGTGTACCTGAGCTCAGAAGATTAGACCCCTCGTTCCTGAACACGGAATTTTGATGAAGCCCATTTGAAGTAACCACAGTTTGCTTCTGGATTAGAGGAAGGTCCCTGCAAAAGAGAAATGTAGAAGAAGGTATTATTAGCAAATATAGTTACCGCGGTTAAAAAGACTTTTGGATTTATTGATTTGACCTCAGCTCGAGAGCAGACGTAGAATCTGCGGCCAAATGTGGGACCTGGTTTCTTTACGACACGAACAACACAAGCTTCTTTATGTCCTTTGCAGAGAGGTATGCTGTTTTGCATTAGGTTCTGTATCCTTTGCCACTCCATTAAAGCTGCATCGTTCTTTTGTTTACCGCTTTGATCTTGTTCCTGTGTTGAACTAGCCGTTGGTTCGTTGTCTTCTTTGCTGGAAACAGTCGGTGGTTCTGTGACGCTATCGACTTGGGAGCTCTGACTTGAGGAAACATATGAAGCAGACTTATCGATGGCTGCTACTTTTGAGTTTGTAGTGAAAAAGGACCTGAGAGAAAGCTGTGAGGATTGGATTTTCCTCGCCTTTTTCCTGTTTCCATCTCTAGAGATATTCTCAGCTCTTAAACAGCAGTTTCTGAGTGGACCTGTCGAGATCGCTCCACAATTTGGCGCAGCGTTGCTTTCACTCGATGATGAACATGAAACCTCAATGGCCTTGGCTTGCTCACTGGCCTGCCTTTTCATAAACACTGATGCTGTAACAGTAAAAAAAAAAAACGAGTGAAGAAGCTGAAAATGCGAGATACAAACATAGAGACAGAAATAAGTTTTAGTAACATTAATCAATCCACCACAGCGGAATAAACTGAAGTTACTCGTACCAAGAGTTTGCTGGAAACCGTAAATCATGGGAAGATATCTTGAAGCTAATGGCGGTGTGCTATGTTCAGGGATGTCAGGCAAATCATCAAAACTAGTGAATACAGGTACATGGTCTGATCCCTTTAATTTTACACCCAATCCACCTTTCCACCTACAGCGTTCACAAGTTCATGGATGCTTTATCTTTAAGTTGAAAAACACTGACATGGGATGATTCATAACTGTATATAGACTTACCTTGTTGGCATATTTTCATTCTTGAACCGCTTATACTTTGTTAATATGTCACACTCCTTGACATGGCAAGCAAGAAAGCTATGTCCCTGCTGATTATATCCATCTTCATGCAAGCATGATCCAGCTACTAAAATATGATCAATTCTCGAACCGTAATTGAATTGTTCTGCTCCACTGCTTGAGGACCAACATGTGAATGCATCTTTCCTGTCAGAAATCCAGAAAGAAGCAACCAATGAATTGATTAACAAAAAGTTCAATGAATGTATATCAAATAGCAGAAAAGCTAAACACAGAAGAGGTTATGACAAAACTTCACCTTTCTGGATGTTTTGATCTGAACACATCAGAGAATGAGCCTCCACGTTCAACTAGCAGAGATCTAAACCATTTCCTGAACCTGCATTTTTAAATTGCCATGGCATGAGAAATCTAAAATAGCAAAAAACGATTTAAGCAGATGATAAGAATCAGTGTTTACATACTCGTTTTTCTCGAAATCAGGCCCAGCTTCACATCGATCCACAGCAGAAGGAGCAATGTTGAGATCACCAACAACAAATACTCTTCTTCCTTGACGCAGAAGACACTCCCATCTTCTCTACAATAAAACTAAAGACACAATTAACCCATAAAGTCAGAGGTACTTACCTCATGGCTACATTCAGAAACCGATAAGACTTACCTCTAAAACATCATAGAACAGATGCTTAAACTCGATCCTCTCAGCATCATCAGCTACAGCTCGTGGCCCATAGACATTAAAAACAACTGAAAAATGGCCATGATCATATCTAAACAAAATTTCATCAACACATAATAGAACTCACATGAAAAATAGGATTCGAGTCATACCAAAATGGCCATGGTCAGTTATAACGCACCGTCCTTCTTGGTCAATCCTAAGAAGATCTTCTTTTTCATACTCCTCAAGACCTTCAGCTACTGCAGACGTTTCATTCTTCCCACCTCGTAAACCACTGTTCACAAGACCAGTGAAGCCTTCTTCCGCAGCAACAGGCAGAGCAATCTCACAGCTTGAAGATGCCGACTTTACTCTGCAAAACGTTGCTACACCTGCGAAATCCAAGAATATCAACACTTTAACCATTTCCTATTTTCTCAAATTTTACTCAAAGTCCACTGAAGAAGACGTAGCTTGAGATGCTTACCGGAATAGCCAGTGCGACCTTTCTCGGAAGTGCGAGTGCACGAGAAAAACGATTCGTACCCATCAGCTATCGTCAAATCCGCTGTAAGCTCTTGCCTTCTAAGCTTCGTCTCCTAGATTTCAAACACCGAATGAAACTATTACTGATTCATCATCGGAAAATAAACGATTGAATTTTTTCCCGAAATCGAAATAGACAATGAAGTTAAAACCTGGAAGCAGATGATGTCAGCGTCGAAGGAATCGAGGAGTTTGAGAAGAGAATCAAACTGTGAAACTCGTTGCCTTAGGCCATTAACGTTGTAAGTCACTAACTTCATCCTCTCTGCTTCTTCTTCCACCCAAAGTTCGACAAAGATCGTCGTCCGTTTTTATTTTATTTTTGGTAAAAAACAAATGTTATAATCAAAATCGGATATTTTGATGTTAGACGGTTGAGATCTAAGAAAAGCAAAGTGAGTAAAATCGACGGTCTAAAACCTGTACACGTGGATTAATAAATAGTGACTGGGATGTTATCATATCTCTTCAATGGTGGCGCGTGGGGAGCACAAGTTATTGATATGCCTCGTCGGCGTCCACCACCACTATCGCCGGATATTTATATACTCACGAAGAAGTAGAAGTAGAAGAAGAAGAAGCAGAAACCAACTTCTATTTGTTCTCTCTCACTCGCGCACTCTCTATATCTTTCTCGCGAGCAGTTTTTGGGAGGCCACAATGGATCAATCGAAGAAGCTGAAAACTTCCGGTTTTGCTGATGAATCCTCAGCTTCTTCTTCTTCAACCTCCTCTTCCTCTTCGGGACACAAGCTCAGGTTATCGTGGCTCAAAATTGAATTTTGATCGAAATATCATGTTTTCACAGTTTCAATTTGCTTTCGTCTTGTGTCTAATTTCAGAGCTGAGAAGATGGCTGTGCAAGTGGTGAAGAAGGAAGCGGTTTCTTCTTCCCGGCAAATTCAAAAATCAGAAAGAGAGAAGATCCGCAGAGATAAGCTCAACGAACAGTTTCTTGAGCTCGGAAATGCATTAGGTACCGTATATCTCTCACACAACACAAGGTTTTTCAGTTTCACTTGATAACTTTGGTTCTCTGCAGATCCCAGAAGGCCAAAGAGTGACAAAGCTTCAACGATCACAGACACGATACAAATGCTCAAGGATCTCATGAACCAAGTTGATAAACTAAAGGCAGAGTATGTCACACTCTCTCAAGAGTCTCGTCAGGTGATTGATTGATTAACTTCTCCAAAATGCTCTCTTATTAGATTCTGCTTGTTTTCATCACTTTCCAGTTCTGTTTTGACCATTATTTATTTCTATGCAGCTAATTCGAGAGAAGAGCGAGCTGATAGAGGAAAAAACATCTCTGAAGTCCGACATCGAGATTCTTAATGCTCAATATCAGCGCAGAGTCACAACTACGGTCCCATGGATTCCACATTACTACACTTATCCTCTCCCTGTAGTAGCCATAACTCAGGGAGGACCAGTCTCACTTCAGCCATTTCCACCCTCTCCCGCTCAAAATCCTGCACATGTCCCTATCCCCTGCTCCACTTATATACCTTATTCAGCATCGATTCAGCAACCTTCTTCGTCTTCTGGTGCCTCAAACAAACAAGATTGCAGAAGAAAGTCTTTAGATTTGGATCTGATGAGGAATAGTAACCATTCAGATCACAAGGAGGATGTTGGTTTGGAGCTTGAGCTTAAAATCCATGACTCTTGTTCAGCTCACCAGGTGAGTGATGATTTCTTTATTCCAAACAAGCTCTTTCTGCCCTGTGTTTAACTTCAAAAGTAACTTCCACGCAGGATGTTTCTGGAAAAGAGAAGAATGGAAGATCCATCTCTTCTTCTAAGGCTTCTTCTGTTCAAGATAGTTCCTCTGCTAGTGTTAATGACATTTTGAAATCATAAAATCCGATAAACGCATTCCTCAATAGCCTCACTACATGTTTAAACTGGTGGTAGATTAATGACCCACATGCTTAACTATGTAATATAATATTACCACAAGCAAACCAAACCAAAAAATCATTTGCTCAGATCGTTTCCTAGTTACTACACTAGAATGAGAGCTTAGAACATAAAATCATTTGCTTATATCTCTTTACAACTTGACTATTGTTTATGAACATTTTCTCCAGTATCCAATATACAAATCCCATCTAGCCTATACATATATACACCATTTTCTTGATCAGACAGCACAAAACCAGAGGTTTACAAATAATTGCGAAGAACAAGTGCCAGTAATTTCACATCTTTCGAGAAAGCTGGTAACCAGGAGGGCTTTTGACATTTCTTGTCTTGAGGCTTGCACTTCTCAAGAGTCTGCGAAACTCATGTATGCTGATTCTCCCATCTTCATCCACATCAGCTTCTTCAAGAAGTGGTTCTATGGATCCTTTCAAACCCGTTTGCTGCAATACAAAAACAAACAAATAAACATTGATTGATTCTGTTACTACAAGGTAGGCAGAAAGAAAAGAGAGGGGAATGGCTGTAAAGAAGAAGCCATGAGACTGACCAGTCGAAGTTCCTCTGGTGTTATAAACCCATCTCTGTCTATGTCGAACTTCTCAAATGCTGCTCTTGACCTCTGTTGCCACTTCTCAGAGTCATGCTCTTCCAGTTGATTCACATGCAAAGTAGCTACCACAAACTCAGTGAAATCCACCAACCCATCAGTGTTGCTATCGATCTGCAGAGACGCAAGAAAGGTTTCCGGATTATACACCAATCCAAAACTCAGTGAGCAGTACTTAGTACTTACTGCTTGAAGAATCTCTGCAACTCTTGCATCCTTCAGTTTCCAAGGAACATCTTTCGCAAGAGCCTGTGGAAATGGAACAAACCAAGATCGCTGTCATGTAGTGAAACCGCTTTACTTGTGTTAGGGGTTTTTGTTTTCTTCTTACCTGCCTCATTTCCTCAAGGCTAATAGCTCCGTTCTTGTCAATGTCAATCGCATCAAACTGGTCTCTGAGACCATCCAACTCATCTTCATCAATTGTCGTCGCCAGAGCCTTCAAAAAACACAACTCAAGTGAAAAAGATAACTCAAAACTTTCATATGAAATACAATCTATGTTTCTTCTTAATTACCCTCAGAGCAATCTGCTTAAGGCGGCTGAATTTCACAAACTGACGCATGTTGTTAAGAACAGATATGTCTATTGGAATCTCTGAGGCTTCCCCTCCTTCTCTCACCCATGGATGTGCTGCAACATCCATATGTAAGATCAGTAAACATGAATAACCAAAACAACAATGGAAATTTGTATGGCATTTTTGTTTTTTCGCACAAGAAGAAGAATCACATACACAGTGCTTGAGCTGCTGTTAAACGTGCACGTGGCTCCTTGACTAACAACTTCTTCACGAAATCTTTGGCACCGTTGCTAATACTTGGCCATGGGATTGTTTTGAAGTCAGGTTTTTTTCTCATTACCTCATTGAAGATTCCGTCTTGTGTCTTGTCCCAGAAGGGTCTTCTTCCGCAGAGAAGAATGTAAGTGATGATACCGATACTCCACACGTCTGATTCAGGTCCTGACTTACGTTTCAACACTTCTGGTGCCACGTAATACGCGCTTCCTACTATATCCTGGAATTTCATTCCTGCCATTTTCATATATATAATATAATATCGTCTTTCATATATGCATCAAGAGACACAAGACTTTGAGAAAGTGAAACACTTGCAACACTTTTTACCTGGCTTTATGAAATCTGACAATCCGAAATCTGTAGCCTTTAGAGACGAATCTTCTTCTGCCGATTTGAAGAGAAAGTTCTGCCGGAGGAGGAAATTAAAAAAAACGAGGAAAGATTGTTTCACAATGGATCTGCAACTTTCAGGCATCAGATCAAACCGATGCGTACCTACCTCTGGCTTCATATCGCGGTGAACTAGACCGCGTAAATGACATTCAGCTGCAACTTTCAGCATCTGTCTCACCACAACCGCCGCATCTTTCTCGGTGTAACGGCTATCTTTCCTGGAACACATATATACACAAATATTGACTTGAAGCAACTTCCCAAATGTTTGTTTATCTTTAATTTCTACCGAGAGTTTTAGCATTATTGCTGTTAACAACACAAACCAATATTACTCTTACTTAGCTAATATACGATCTAGCAGTTCACCACCTTCACATAACCTGGAGAAAAGAGAGAAATAAATCCCGGGAAATTTCAATTTTCTTGCATCACAAGAAAGATACATAAATTGAAAACACAGAGAGAAAACTTGAGGCTTACTCCATGACTATATAAACATAGGTTTTGTCTTCAAATACATTGTGAAACCCAACCACATTCTCATGCCCACCTAAAGCTTCTAGTATCTTAACCTCCCGCTTCACATCTTCGACTTCTATCGGTAGAGTCATCTGCAACACCAAATTACCAAACCAGTTCGCTTACTTTGGTGTCAAGCAATCACATTCGTCAAAAGTTTGGACTTTAGGTTCTTAAATAGAAAATTATGGATCTATTTGCTAAAATCGATTACAAAGAAACTTGAAGAAAAGGAACTTTTGAATCAGAGAGCATTCAAGTCAAATGAAAATGTTGTTAACCTTGGCCTTTTCTATTCTCTTGACGGCGACGCGATCGCCGTTGTTGTTATTGGTGGCAACGAAGGTAAAACCAAACTGGCCGTGTCCGAGCAATTTACCGATGGTGTATTGATTATCGAAATCCTTAGCGTACCCAAAATCAATGCGCTTACCGTATGGGACCCCTCCTTCGTTCCTCATTTGGATCTTGTTGTTCTTCGTCTTCGTCTTCGTCTTCTTCTTGTTTTTGTTACTCACTTTTTCTCTCGCTTTCCCCTGCGGTTTCGGTTTAGGTATCTCTGGCGTCGGAGGATGACGATTAGGGTTCCGGCGGCGACTGGTGCCACGTCTGGTGGCCTTAGAAGAAGAAAAACAGAGACCCATGATGCTCTTAGAGCTTCGGTTTCGGATCTCTAATGGAGATGTTCACAGAAATGCCAGATTGAAAATGAGCAAGACGTGACAAGATAAGAGATGGAGAGAAAGGTCGAGACATGGGAGGAAGAGGAAGAGGAAGAGGAAGGCGATATACGGAAAAACAGATTTCATTTTTTATTTTTCCACTTTAGCAAACACATATATATATGTTAGAATTGACAAAAATGTTTCATCTTTTTGAAAATATTTTATTTGCTAGTCTTGGAGAATGTTTGTTTCCAAGAAAAAATTCCAAAAAATCCTAGAGTGTTTGAACACATTTACTGGTTAAACTATTTACAAAGACCTAACCACATCAAATAGCCCCAAAATGGTTAAAAGATTCCTAGAAAGCAAAGTTAGAACCAAGGATGCCAAGTTGGATCCATCATACATAGGTTGCGAGGCGACAAAGCTGCTTCCACTAATTCATTCACACCTCTTTGCACAGACTGCGGCGGCTCCACCGAGTTCTCATCCTGTAACAAACAACCGGTAAAAATATCAGATTCATTTGTTCGGAAAATGGACAAAACCTTGTGGAGATGTCAAAAACGATGATTGTATCTGTACCTCTTCAGAGTAATACTGTGGAGCTATTCCTTTGATTCGTCCAATTACATCGTTTACGTTTGAGTCAACTTTGTGCTTGAGCTCGGCTGAGCTCAAAGTAGCAATTCCTGCAACGGGAGGAATAGGCACTCCGAGAGGTCTCCTCCCAAACCAAGACAGAAGCTCATCGCGGAAGAACATGGCTAATTGATACCGAATATGCTCTTTTTGCTTGGAGGGGAAAACTGCTTGAGATGCGGAACACATGTTTGACATGAGAGGGCCTTCCACACCAAAATGGGAGAATAATCCCTCAATGTTCCTTGTGAGGCGGAAAGGCACAGGTTCATTGAGCTCGACCATCCCATTGGAGTCATAAGCCGGATGAAAATCTGTCTGCAACATTTTCCCAGAGTTTTTCGAGAATAAGATCTTGTTTGGGGATCTACCACCGATTTGCAGAATGAAAGACATGAAATTGGAGACAGCTAGCTGGACAGCGAATTGCTTCTTGAAAGCCCAAAGATGGTTTCCACTCATCGTTGTCTTGTACATGTACTGGGTGAATATACCGTCACTCACTATGTTCTTTGTGATTTCACCATAAGCCTGTAGCCGAAGATCACTAATCGACTCCGGTGAGATTTGCCCTGAGATAGCTTGATTGAGTTTCTCCTTGAAGTAGGTTATAGGAAGATCCGGCTCTCGACCATTCCTTCCACAGTGACTCTCATACACCTCAAGGAAAGTGCTGTACATGAGATCATCCTCAACCATCCGGACCTAAATACGAAAAAAGTTAGCATGCCACACGCTCCTGGAGAGATTTACCTACTCTTATTTCGAACAACCAAAAGGAGAACTTGATTGAATATCTAAGAGTTTCAGGGATAATCTAAATGAACCGCTCATAGACACTCGTTGAATGAAATACCAACTGAATCAAGAACTAGAAAGGGAACTAAGCTGAATTTGTTCCAGGCATACCTGAGACCACACAGGGATTATGATCGGAGTATGAATTCCTATATGGCGTCTTCTTGATTCTTTATGCTTATCAAACATTTGGTTCATCGCACGGAACAGCTGCAAGATTCGTTCATCACTCCTCGCATTAGGAGTTAATGATGTTTGAACAATAAAATGCTTTTGCGAGCCATCAGAGCCAATAAGAGTCAAACGTCTACAGCTGCTCCCATGCCTTCGTACAATTTGTACGTCTGCTCCAACCTTATCCAACTTTACTGTATGATCAGGTGCTACTTCCTGGGCATTTAAACATATCATTAGTTTTGCTAATAGCGTAAAGAGAAACGAAACAGATTGGAAGGACAAGACGAGGATTACAATCCAATTTACCTGGTCAGTAAAGTACTGTCCTGGTATCTCCACATCAACAACATTGAAGTCACGCAGCATCTTGCTCTCGTCTTCCAGTCTCAACACAGCGGGGAACCTGTCTTCAACATTGCTCTGAAGAATGCTTTTCCACTCTTTCAGTCTTTTTGTCAGCTCTGCGAGCGAGACAGGGAATGATTTACTTTCGGGATCCAGGTCATGCTCAAATCCCTGTTTGTATTCTCTCACAAATTCGACATGCTTGGTGACAGCATCTGCGGAGAAACAAGCTTTGCATACACCAGAGAGTTCTTTCTTGAGCGGTTGGGGAACTTCAGCAGTGGTGGCAGTTGGATATTTGTAACATCGATGCAACAAAGCATTCACAACCGCAAGAAGTCTTTCTTCTGGTAAAGTTACAAACCGCGAACCTATTTCCGTGAGAAGAATCTGAGAGGAATATTAAATCATTAGATTATCCAAGTAGAGAAGCGGGGAACGTGCAATTGAGTCAAAATAATTGTACCAGACAGTAGTTCTCTATACTCCTTTGTTACAAAATTAACTTTTATGATGAAACTTGTATAGAGAGAATTTAAAGAAATCAGATTATATTCCACAAACAGAGTACTACCTCAAGTTCACTGGCCAAGTTGTTATGTTTACTCCTAAGAGCTTCCATAATATCCTTTGCTGCATCAAAAGCACCAGCAGCAGAGATTGCCAACGAAGCACCATTCCGTATTGCTGCATTTTGACTATTCTCACTGATATTTGAACTGCTTTGGTTCAGAGGTTGATCATTCCCTGGATGCACATTGTTATCCACACTGGAACGTTCACTTTCTTGCACATGACGGTTACCACCGTCATGGGTTCCAACAACCCCACTACTTTGAGCAGCTTGATGGATCTGAGTTTCTGATGATAAATTACCTCCACCATGACCCGTACTAACACCAGGAATATTCTGCTGCATTCTTTGAGCCAAAACCACTCTGCTAAGTTCAGATTTATTTACCGCGTCACGGCGCTCCAGTAAGTATGTGCGGAGCCAGTAATAGAGAGCCTGAAATGAAAAACAGTCTCATACTCTGTATAAAATGATAAAAAAAAAACAATCTAAAATACTACAAGGAATTACCTGCGGGAACACTGCAGCAATTTTCAGTAGAACCAGTTTGCAATGGGGTGCTTCTGTTCGCTGTAGGGAAAGCAACAGCTGTGGGATCCATGAAAGCCACACCCAGTGAGGTACTTGGTCCAAGTGTTTATCAAATATTCTACCAACAGGCTCATTTGCTGTATCAAAACTAAGAAGATAAAGAACACGAGCCATGTGACTTCTGGAATTGGAAACTCCAAATCTTATACCCTGAAGAAAGCAACTGACAGCATATTCTAGCCAGATTTCTTCTTCTGTTTCTTGGTATGCCTGTAAAACGAAAGTAATTTTTAATACGGAAGAGGGGGAATGTTAACCAAAGAAAAGAAGCAGGCATTTAATCATAAAGAAATACCATGTCACAGTAAATTCCCCAGCTTATCCATCCTTTGGGTAAATTCTTGAATAGGCTGATTGCATTGGAATATGCAATATTAGCACCTTCAGTGTCGTTTAACTTCAAATGAAAATCCCCCTTTAGACGAAATATCTCAGCCTTGTTCTTCGCTAGAAAGAATTCCAAATTTGTGCTATTAACCAGATTAAGACCAGTAGCAAGATCTCCTTTCGTTTCCAGATAAGCTTTTGCCTGCTCTTTAATTTTAACAAAGGCTTCCTGCATACGCAAACGCAGAATAGAGGTTATCAAGAGAACTCCAAAATTTAACGATATTTCAAGCTCAAAAGAAGAAAAAGACACAGGGAAAGAAAACTTATTTTTTGGATCATGGAAAAGGATGAAGTTGCATACATGCTACATATATCACATAAGTTATAGGGTGGATTTACAGCTAGGCCGAGAAATATTTTTACAAAATAGGTAATATACAGCAAGAAAGCAAAATTTAAGTGAACACGACATGATGGATGAACTCTGCCCAAATTCTAATAAGGTTAAAGATATTAGAATGTACCTGTACTTCCATTTGTGAGTGCCCATACATTTTGTCAAGTATCTGAACGCAAACATCATGAAGCCCTTGCTTCCGAGCTATCCTAGCAAGCTTATTGACATTCCATGCTTTGTCACGATAGCCAAGGTGATAAAGTGGAGTATTTGACGTTACAAAGTCCTTAAATGCATCAATGGCAACGTTATACATTTCATTCCTCCACTGCAGCATATCATACCAGACAGTCATGTTGTCCCATTCATTTGGAGTCCTCAGCCTCCAAGTCTCAAGAATGTCCTTTAGATCTGCATATTGATTTCCCTGTCCACCAACAGTAGCATTTCCTGGAACTTTACTCCCATTTGTGATGTCAACATAAATTCTAGAAGACTCTTGCACCTCCACTAGTTGTTGAAATTGCTGCAGTAGAGGCACTCTAGCCTGAAGAGACATTTCAGGTAACTGCCACCAATGTTCCAAGGCAAGATCAACGCCTTTCCCAACTATGTTTTCAGCATCACCGACACCGTTTGCATTTTTTTCATGAAGGGCGAAACAAGCTTGAACCAAACGAAGCTTTGGCGTCTCTTCCATTTGTGCTTTGGGTATCACATGATCCTTCAAATATGCCCAATCAGGTAATTTCCAAAGACTATCAAGCAAGATTTCATAATTATCAGTGCTTTTTCCAAAATCTACCAGGGCATCCCATTGACCAAGTTGAGTGGCACAGTGCAGCCACTGCTCCTCCCACAGACACATTTCAGCCTTCGGTACAGTGTTATTGTAAGTGCCTTGGGTTGCCTTAACCATCGCCTGATAAAAAAGGCTCTGACCACGCTGCCAAAAACCATGTTGAACCATTGAAAGACCAGCTCTCGATTCAGCAGTGATGGACCTATTATTCCACAATCCAAATCTCCTGTCTTCTTCATCTAACAAACGATAAAGCTCAGCAAGAGACTCGGCACATTTTGAGTCATTCGGGAACAGCATGACATGTGTCTCTAGCAAACCCACTGCAAGATGCCATGCATTGTACATTTTCCCGATATATTTGATAAGCTCACTAGGCATCCTAGGTTGAGGCTGGCTCAACTGAATCCCTTCCAGAAGTGCTTGCACAACATTTGGCCTGTGTCCTTGCTGCTTCTTGTGGTAGTCCTTTGACAGGAGAGAAATCATAGGTTTAGCCAAAGCTACCTGCTCTTCCTTAAGAAGGGTTGTCCACACGATTGGAAATACTAGCACCCACAAATGATAAGCAACATTGGCATCTGTGTGAGCCAGCTCCCTTAAAGGGATAACAACATCAGCTACCTGTAAACAAGAGTACATATAACTTATTCAGATCAATCCAGCTTCCAAAGTGGATAAAATGCCAAAGAACCTAAAATAACTCGTCAACTATTTTCGATTTAACAGGACATAAGAAAGCCTCATAAAGAGTGAACAATTTTTCAACCACCTGAAGTCTGCTTGCCGCGTTAAGAAATTGTGCATGCTTCATAACAATGTCATCGAACGTTGAAGCAACTTCTTCAGGTCCCTCTGGCATAGCAGGCAGTTGGTGGTGTGCTCCAGGATTATGTGAAGGCAAAAGTGGTACTACCCTGGCAGAATTCGGTGCTAAAGTAATTGGCTTCTTCTCGATTAAGATGGCTAGGAGGAGATCAAGACCTTGCTTGAGCCAAAAGACATCACTCATAGCTTCCCAATCTTGGTTTTGGAAAATGTACTGCAACCGTGCGAATAAGTTTTTTCCAAGACTTTCGTGGTACAACAAGAAGAACTTCCTTCGCATCTCAGGATCCCTTGCCCGTAAACCAAGCATGGAATGTCTTTCAACTTTAAGAGAGATCTCTTGTCGTAGGGCCAGCGGATACCTGTAAGTGAATCAGATGATATTATTATCCCTCATAAACTTTTTTGACGTGACTCAAGGTTCAACGTAAGACTAAAAAACAAAAAATTACTTCGTTGAATCAGCACAAAGTCCATATAAAAGCTGAAGATACGCCTTATCCCACTCTTCCACAGCAACAGAAGAGAAGTGCTGCTTATCAACCTGTGAAAGCTTCTGAAGAAAAGAAACTATATCCTTCTGGGTAAGAAAAGCACCAGAGGACCCGGATGAACCTAGTTTTCTGAAATCATCCCCCGCCCACCTTTTTACCATGTCTAACACGCAGAGAAGCACACTAGAATCAGTTCCCTTTTCTGAAAGCAAGGTGTTCAATATTTGGGTCACGGGTCTTTTGCAATCCGCTGAAAGCATAACCCTTTCATCAATAAGTTCCAAGACCGCCTTTATATTAGATATGACTGCCCCAACATCAGCAGTTTGACGAGAAGAAGTTACTGCAGAATCTGAATCTGTCCGCTGACTCTGGAAAGGGACACAAAAAAGCCACCAGAGTAAGACACAAATAAATAACATGTAATGGATACCCAGTTATTAATGTAAAGAAAAAGGCATGGAAATTTACAGAAATGATAACTTGAGTTTGATAGTATATGGCGTGCCAAGCAAAAACATGCCAGTAAATGATACAAGGCAGATGGGTCAGAGC
The DNA here is from genome assembly GCA_900406535.1 of Noccaea bulbosa. Lineage (NCBI taxonomy): Eukaryota > Viridiplantae > Streptophyta > Magnoliopsida > Brassicales > Brassicaceae > Noccaea > Noccaea bulbosa. The sequence goes on along the minus strand of OVBJ01000184.1, from coordinate 33,196 downwards.
CGCAAGATGATAAAGAGAGCAACAAATATAAAAGCTACAATCTTACAAGGCATGAATGAAAGTACATTTATTTAGACTCATTAGATAATAATAGTTGTTCCATTACTCAGTCGATAGATTGTGGTGAATGCCATGTGAAATCCATTTAAGCTCAAATCAGAAAGAAAAACAAGGATTTATGACAACAATATTTTATATCTAAGAAAAAAATAAGTAGCTATCAGTGAAGAATAACTTACTTGTCTAGGATGAGCACCCACTGCCAATCCCAGATCCCGCGAAAGACGCTGAAGGATACGCAGCAGCACATATGGATCAACAAAGTTTTTCTGTACCTCTGCCAACGTTTTGAGGACGATAAGTGCAAAGGTGATTGAACCGAGAGAGCTATCATCTCCTGAAGCTTGTGGAGCAGTAACAGCATGCACATGTTTCTGTATTAGCTCATTGACTTTTTGATACAATAGTTTTATGTCGGGAGGTGTACTAGGTCCATCCTGAGGGTAGGCGATGAAGACCATCTTCAATAAAGAGCATAGTGATTTTCCAGCATTCAACATATTGTGTTTGAAAGACAGCTCAAGAAACTGATAAAGAAAACAACAGTTAATACAAATTAAAAAAAAATAGAAATGTTTCACAAATTAGGGTAAAGCTTACTGCAGCAAGTACACCTGTGAGATCTGGCTGATATTGTTCTTAATGAAAAGATGAGGCTGCTTCTCCAGAACCTTGTTCATGATATCAAAGCCCTGAGCAAGTGCTGTGGACGGATCTGACTGAGACGGTGGCATGCTGCTTAGCAGCTTTTCTAAATAGTTAAACTTGACATTCGCATTTGGCCAAACTTCCAAAGCTTGTGAAAGAAAATCTAACACTTGCTCGTACATAGTGTTGGCTTCCTTGTCCTTGGGCTCAATTACCACTCCAACCTGTTCAAGAGAAAGGAAACTTAGTCATAAACAGAAATCAATTAATAAATGAAATGTATAGCTAGAATAATGTCAGCAAGTCGAAACTAGAGGTGGTCAATAAGGTCTAGAACTTAACCACATCCAAAACCAAGAAAACATATGATCTGCATAATCTCATTATAGACTTCCATAAATAATACTATACTATAGAAGGTGGGAGGTATAAGGCCTTACTCTTATAAGAAAGCTGATGATTAGTTCTTCCATAGCAGCATTTGGCTTGAATTCTTCATCAGGCTGGGTAGCAGACCCAGGAGTTTCTACATTGGGGGTTGACGATGCACCACCAGGTGACATAACACAGAATGATTGAAGACCAGGTTCCGTTTTAACTCGTTTACTTGGGTCTTCAGATATGGAAGATCCATACGATGAGCGCTTAGGATCCACACCGGACGAAAGACGTAACCTATCACCGACCTCACTGGGTGCATCGGCATCACTTACCATTTTAGTTTCATTCCGTCTTTGCCTTTCCCAGCTAACAACCAACCCAGCAAGTTCGATTGCGAGCCGCCTATTTTCTGCTGTAGTGTTATATGGCAAACCTATACGGCTTAAGGAACTCACCATCTGAGGTACAAATTGTGATCTCCAGCTGTAAAACAGATCTGAGTGCCGAACAATGAGTTGGAAGATGTGGATCAAATTAGGAATTGAGTGACCCTCCTCCACCAAAATCTTTTTGCTGTATTTTATCCAAACCGGCGTTCTTGAATCTCCAAGCGGAAGCCTTTTGGGTAAAGCTGGCATCAGAATATCCAGGGCTTGCTTAACTAGCATCTTATTCTCCGGTTGGTATGTCTTAAGAAGCGCAACAAAAACCTATATCCAGTTGACAAAAACATCTGTATCACTGGAACGGATGGAGGAGTATTGTTTTAAATGGAAAAAATGATATACACTCATATAAGAAATTCAAGTATTTTCCCTGCTCCACTTTTCAACAGAAACAATAAACATCACTAACGTAATGGCAGAAAAAATTGGAATAGTACCTGCACAATGATTTTGTCCGGAGCCTGGTAAGCATCCAAGAAGTGGCATACATTAACAAATGCCCACTGTTTACTGGCACTATCTTCACGTTTGAGATGATGCCATCCAAACTTGATGAGCTCTTTTCTATGATGAACCAGATCACTTTGAAGATATTTCAGAAGCAAAGTAGCTAACTGCAAAAGTTCTATCCTCAAAGGTTCGTTATATTCAGCAGAAACCTACAAAATTTAAGATGTGATTAACAACAAAACTCCAGTGGAATATAAATCAGAACAAGTACAATAATACCGTGTCAGAAATAACAGCTTGAGGCTACTCTGATTACCAATTACATTAAGAAAATTATGCCTCAATCTCTCTCCCATACCCCAAAAGTAATTTGCTTAGGAGAAAAAACAAACCCACCTCTTCAGGTGGATCAAGAAGCCTCTCAACAATGGTCTTGACAATATTAGGATCAATAACTTCCCAAGTTTGGCCGTTTTGGAAGGCATGGGAAAGAATTGGAAGAATGAGCAGTTGCATTGCCTGAACTAGATGATCATGGCCGAGTTGTTTTGAATGGAAAAGGTTTAGGAAATGTAAAACCAGTGCTCTTTTCAAGTTGGGCGGATAATCTTCTGCAACCTGATAAAAGAACCCAGTTATTCTACAAGAGCTGCAATATATGAGAAGTAAACATGAAGGAGAGAGACAAACTTGTAACAAAAAAGTATTGAGAAAGATACCTCAATAATGTAAAACTCCTTCAAAAAGGTGTAGTCGATACGACTATGGAACAAGAAAATAGAGAGAACATCGAAAAGAATGTTCATTTCAGACTTTTCATGTCGTAGATAGTTGAGGAAGCACTTGACAAGCCATTTGCTCTCTTTTACCTGCGAGTTGGAGAAAAAAATAGCCAACTTTTCTAAATACATTTAATAGTTTGAAAGAGGATTATTTAGAGCTCGACCTTTCAGATATGTTCATTGTAAATAACTAAATATCATTGAGCACTCAAGTCAAAATGCATGTTCATGGAAGGAAACAAGTCAGGAGAGCCCCGACATACAAGACCGTAAAAACAGCGCATAAAGGAAAACCTAGTTTGAAAATTTGAAACAATATATACTTGCATAGGGCTACATAAATTTACAGCAGGTGATTCACTTTGCGATCGTGAGATGGTTTCTGATGCAAATATCAGTTTTAGATAAGGAAGCTCAATGCATTTATTTTCAAAGACAAAGCGCATGCAGAAATTTATAAAGTTCAGAAACTGATAACACTACCTGTACTAAATTCAGCTCTTGCTCATTCTGCAAACGAGATGTCCTTGCATGTGATTTCCAAAGGAGAGCCAATGCATCAAAAACAGTACGGTTACTCTGTAGCCAGCTGGGTATCAGTTTCACCATTGTTTTGATAAGACAGAGACCCTGAAAATACGCATCTGATGCTATATTGGATTTTGTTGATGGCGTTTTAGAACTTTCCAATTTCACAGAGACGGGATTTTCATCTCCAGGTGATGCAGTTGGAAGAGTTGTAGCTGCCGCACTTGGAATGGCATCAGACTTTGGTAAAATTTCAGGGAAGGCATATGAAAGTATCTTATGTGGAGATTTTGCAAGTTCTTCCCTTAATGGTTGGCCAGCATCGGACCGGATTACATACATAAACCTGAGGTTATGAGGAAAAGAGGGAAACAGTCATTACCAATGCTCACAATCAACCTAACATGCGATGTGAAGAAAAAAGAACTTCTAGTGAAATGTAATTTTACCTTTGGAAATATTTTGGTTCACTTAATCTGGAGAGAAAATAATCAACAGCTAAGGTTGCATATCGATTCAAGAACTTGGTAAGAGGGAGGCGGTATGGGCTGTTAATCTCACTGTACACTTGCCCTGGAGGAAGAGCTGCTTCTAAGTCGATAGTTAATGTTACAAGTTCATCTAGAAATTTCGATGCAGCAAGTGGAAGTAAGTGGAAGAGCTCGATAATAGCTGCCACAGAAAAAGTAATAAATTGTGTTCATATATGATTACGTGACCAAACATCTGCTTTATATATTTTCAAGAACGTGTACCTGCTGCAATTTTCGGCTCTTCGCCAGCTTTCCATGATTTTTGGGACTGTGCAAGTTTCTCTGGCTCTAACCATTTTTTAAGGTGCTCCAGCAACTTACCTCCTAATGTCACATTAAACCAATTTGATAGAAGTTCAAGAAGACGTGCCAGACCTTGCAGTAAAGGCATACTGAGATTCTTTGTGTGTGCCAGATTAACTAGTATAGGTCTGAGGCTACTCTGAAGAAGTTCTTTGGGCATCCGTTGTTGATTGATCACCTAAAGTAGAAAACAGAGTTTCAGAACAACAAAAATACCTTTCATAAATATCACATATAGCATTGATTATCCCAGAAAGAAAAGGGCTATTAGGTAGAGGAAAAATCTATTTCTCCATGACTTTCTCAAAAATCCTCAACCTAAATGTGCGTGCAAGAATTGGAAATAAGAGACAGATAACAAAGAACCTGTCTTAAACCCTCCTTGGCAACGGTCACAATTTCTGGTGCTCGACAGGTTAAAGACTTGAAGAACATGGAAATTATCTTTGCACGTAGTTCATTGTGACTTTGAGTTCGAAAGTCAGCCCATGCCATGGTTGTGCACAGAATCTCAATACAAGCTGTTCGAAGTCTATTCAATGATGTAAGGACTTTAGGACTCATCAACTTCACAGCCCATACAGTTTCATCAGCCTCCGCTATTTGTAACGCTTCTTGCAAGAAGCTAACCAACTCTGGAGTCACTTTTAGAAGGGGGGGCCTCAGTGCTAAACAAAAATTCAGAGCTGTCACAGTTCCAACCTAAAAGGAATATTAAAGAAGGTCAAAAAGAAGTTTGGAAACGAGCTAAACAAAAAAAAAATAGCAAAATGAGGCACCTGTTGATCAATTGTCTTTGATCGAAGTGGACGAGTTATAAGTGGCTGCAGCAAAGGTTGGTATAAAGGCTCAAGTAGTTCAGATACCTCACTACCAGTCCGGCTAGCCAAAAGTGCAAAACAGTTCTGAACACTTTTTCTCACTGTGATAGATGCATTAGGATTGAACAATTCAGTAGCAAGATATTCTACAACACCTTGAAAGCTTTGTCTCCGGGCCTCACTGTTTGCTTCGTCAACATTATTAACAACTCTTAGAATCTGCATAAGAACCTGACTTGTCTCTTCTTGCTCTTTACTAGCATAAACAGGAAGCCTCTTTTGAACATAGACCAGACCACGTACAATTTTTACTTGAAAAAGACATAATGTTTCAACATTCACTTTCCCTACCAGTGCACCTAACCCCATTACACCTCCCATTTGCGCTTGCCATGAGCTTCCATAACAGCAATGCAACAACCGAGGCAAAAGTTGTTCAAACACTGGTATTCGCACGCTTGGATGAGGTGAATATACCGGATTTGTAGGACTGGAGACAATCATAGAGGCATTGTGCCCGCTTCTAGCCATCGGCACATCAGCATGTTTGACACGAGCAAGGAGCAGTAGAGTTTCAGCAAACACATTTAATGCAGTCAGAGCAGCTTTAGCATGGAGCCTGTTTTCATCTGCAAGCACATCAACTAGTGCATCTAAAAATATCAAGGGATCCAGCTGTTTTAAGTTAGTCGACCAATTATTCTTGGGCCTTGAACTTGCTGAAAATACAGAACCCCCAGGTGGACGATTACTAGTTGAAGCATTCAACGAGGTACAGTCCCCCTGCAAAATAAATGCAAAATGCCGACAAATGTTTACAACAAAGTCATCATCTGAGTCGCTGAGATCCGGATCAGAACTGGCAGCAACTATAGTGATCAATAGCATCTTGAAGATTGACTTCTCAGCGATTAACTGTGTTTTTGTTTTAACTCCTAAGTCAGCCTGCAGCAGCAAAAATATAGTCTTAACAAATAAATCTTTTACAGCTTATTACACCAAGTAATACAGAAATTCTAAGGAGAAAAATAGGTCACTCATGGGAAATGACATGAAACCGTCCTAGCTAGTTTTTCCAGAAAGGACAAACTCATGACAACAAAGATATAAAAAATATAACCGTGCCTCATGTCAGTGTGGTTCAATGAAGAAACAGCGCCTAATAGACAATTATAAGGGATTAAGATTATAAGAGTTATACCAAAAACCAACCTCTGTTTCTGTTGATTCGCTCCTGCGCCAAGATGAATCAACAGAGGAAAGTAACAAAGTTGATAACTGCTTGAGCGTCAGACCCTCGTCAGTGACACACCCAGGCAAATTAAGCTGCGACAACAGGCAAACGCGGAGAAATTTTAGAGCTTGCTTTCGGTAGTAGATTTCTGGAGTGAGATTTTTCTTTATAACAGCCTCTGCAGCAAGATTAATGAATTTGTCCATTGGCACAAGAAATGGAGTGGATGGCTCAAATATCAGAACAAAGCGAAGCCCATGCTCTGGATTATCTTTGCATTCAAGTGTAAGTGGATCTTTCAGAAATCGCCGGTTGCGACCACCCAACTTTCCAACGATTTGTAATGCTTTTCCACCCCAAGGATATGGCACCGGCCTCAAGTGAGACCATAATGCTAAGATCACTTCAGACATTACATTTCCCATACTTGGCTCCAAAAAGTCAGGATTCAGACTATCCACCCAAAATTCAAGGGTGCGTAACCCCAAGCTCACAAGTTCATCACTTCCTCTCAAACACGATATAAGAGGCCTCATGAGGCGGGGAAGGTATGGCAACAGGGAGCTTAAGCGTGCAGGAAGCGTCAAAGAAAGCTCCAACAAAAGATCTCTCATGTCTTCCCCGGCTGGACCCTCGAGCATTGTCAGAAGCATATTAAGACAAGGTAGTAGCATGGGGATTAAATCTCTAAGAAGCAGCTCGAATTTACATCCAGTAAGTCCTCTGAAAACAGTTCGGAGCAATTGCATATAGCCAAGTGGCTTTTCAACTTCAGTCGCATTCTTCATGCAGGCTTCCATAATAAGAGGCACTTGAGGTTGCAGTATTCGTTCAAAATCAGATGGTGCTTTAGAAACAGCCCCAAAGAGGCACCGGAATAAATGCAGAACTAATTTAGTTGCAGCTGAATCCGGATTCTTCAGAACATCGAGTTTGCTGCTTACTAGGAAATTAACCAGAACATCTGCAAATGGCTTGTATACTTTGGGAGCTTGCAGAAGAGTGGCAAATATTTGAACCAGTTGAGTTTTGTCAATCATGCACTCAAAAAGTTCAGGCATACATATAGAGAGCATATCCATTAGATCTCGAGGTTCCATAATAGCCAAAATTTGGGAGAAAAAATTTAGCATCTCCTTCTCCTCATCCTTCTCTCTGAAGAGAGCTAAGCAATGGACACCACTCTTTAAAACACCAGAGGCTTTCCACACCTGCTTGAAGGTAGAGATTACTAGAGGTTATCAGCTATAAATTTTCATGCCTACACTAAACAATCTCACATGCAATACCTCATCTCCTCTCATTCCTTTAAAAACCTGAGTAACTGATGATTGTGAAGCAAGAGCTTGCGGGTGCATTCCCTGGTGTCGGGGTAAATGTGCATGAGTTATACTCCATATGATTGTCTTCATTCCTGAACATAAATCAGAAAAAGTCCTTAACATATAGAAACATTATCAATATGTATAACTGATCCACTAAGGTGAAAAGTGAGTACGGCCAAGATTCAATACCCATCACCAGTGTCTTGATCAGATTCTTACAATCATTCACTTCTTTGGAATGTTCAGCAGGAACCTGCAAATTTAAAACTGCCTGCAACCAGCGTGGTCTAACGTAAATATTAGAAACTATCTAGAAAGGAAATAATGCTTCAGTAGAAATAATAACGGGCTTAGATATAAATATTTCCGCCTAAATTATAATCCAATTTACAAAAGAATGAAGACTTTCTATTAAAGAGAATAGAAGAACACTAGCGAACATTGTGGAACTAGCAAGTATGGATATAAACAGTGGAACATGATCTCACATTAGCTGATAATTTGGCAACTTGCTAAGACAAAACGGCTATAATAGATATAATATGTAACTACCTGGACAGGAAGTTCAAGCTTTGACCTCAGAGTGATTAGATCCTTTCCCTCACCCTCCTCTAAAAGCTATGAAGCAGAAAGCAAGACTAAGTAACACATCAACGGAATAAAAGAGGTGAAAATCGGGATAGCTAAAGGTTTACGATATCTCAAATAAAACATAACAAAAAAAAAATCGGTTATCTGTTGCAATGAAAGACAAAAATATAAAAAATGGCATATCAAGGAAAACATTTACAAAAAAAAAAAAAAATATATTAGACAAAATGCTGAAACAACATGGAACTTGGAAAGCAACCAGATGTACCTGAGGAATAGTACGCTTGAAGGTATTGAATTTCCCAACAAAGGCATCCAGGATACGTCCCTATAAACAGATGATGAGTAGAAAAGGTTAATGATTAGAACAGCCAACCAGTTCTAAAGTGAGCTCGCTGGGGTAAAGCTATACCAACAAAATCCGCGCTTCATCCATTGACTGCTGATCAACACCTTTCTCAAATATTGGTTCTACCTGAACCCAATATAAGTCTTTAAGTTTTACCAAAATCTCGATTCAGACAGAGTGGACAGATTACGCCACACAAACGTAAGGTAATATACCAAATTTAGATAAGGCAAAGAAGGTGGAATATATAGCTTTACCAGATTTAACATGAGTCGAGCACTAGTTGTGTGGATGTTAAGAGAAAGGGTTGAGTCATGCATGTTCCTTGAAAATAAGTAGATGATCCGGGATAACTGCCACATTGTTTACAGTCAAATAAGAAGAATTGTAAAAGAGAAATTACCAATAGACCAGATAATGGACGAGAAAGAAAAAAAATATAAAAGAGGCAAGCCTAATGTTGGCAAAAAAGATTGGTTAGTATGTAGTATTCCTAAGATTATTATTTTGTTAGGATCTTCTCCAGTCAGATTATTTTGGGAGGCTTCGGGTTTCATGTCTAGAAGCAAGAAATAACATCTTTCCCAAGCGCGAGTACTTTCTTATCACAATTGATGAGGATCCTTATTTAAATCCAACCACAAAAACCACAGACTGATAGCATTAGCCTCACTTACTATAGAATCCAATGTCAATGTTTTGCACAGGTTACAGAACTTAAAGCTCTTTCAACTAGGAGAGGACTAGCAATTAACTGGAAATATCGAAAAAAAGCTAAAATAAGAAACAAGTTGCAGAGAAAAAACGGAAGAACCTGAGAAAGGGACAGATCTGCCCGAACATGGTGAACAATCTCGGCCAGTAGGCTATAAGCTAGAGGTCTCAATGACTCAAAGCATGCATGCCCCGTTCCAACTAGAACCCTGACCGAAAAAAACAGCGGATAGATTACATAAGTCAATATTTGTAAATAGATACTGTGGCACAGTGAATTATACATAACAGAAGGTCTACTTGATAAACTAAAACAGCTTCCCAACAGGTGTAGAAGTTTTAGAAAGACGAAAAACGCATTGTACCTTTCTTCCAAAAGAGTGTCAATAAGAGGAAATAAACCTCTCTTGAAATCCGTCCCAAGTACCTGCTTTAGTGAAACTAATAGTTCCTGCATTTCAAAGACCATAAAAAAAACCCTTAAACTGCAAGCCAATCGTTTCACAAGGTGAAAACATACTGAAGAAAAAGGAACAGACGGTTCTCCACCTTTCTGATAGATGCAGAATCCGAACAGGTGACAAGCAAATTTACAATGCTCTTACAGATGCTTTCTTCATGCGGCCTGATATATTCGGCACAACTTTTTAACAAATACGTCAAAAAAGAAACCGTCTGCAAATAAACAAAAGAAAAAACAGGTGAAACAAGGAGGTAATGTGGCCTTAACGAAATATTTTTTCACCGTTCAAATAAGTTATAGTTTACTTCCTGATAGAGAACCATTGTCTCACCTTAACCTGAGCACCTTTCAGTTCGATGAACTGAGTCTTCAAATGTGAAGAAACTTTGTCAGGTCCAGGGACCGATATAGCAGCAACCATTAGGGGCAACAAATTAGGAATATTGGTCTGAATAAGTTTGCCATACAGCTGGAAAAGAAACATAACAACGAGGGGGCTCTCTATGACTATTCTGAATGAACGCGTACTCGGGTTAATCTTCCCATTCCTAGAATGTGCGGTAAGGGACAGAGACTGATCAGATGGTGAAGATATCTCCACAGGTTTCACCTCTTCCATTTTGACATTCTCGAAAGAATGGCTGACCATCAATCTGAAGTTCTGGTATATCTTGCAGACAAAGTCCAAGAATGGTTGAACCTCACTTTCTAATGCCGGCCTAAAGTTCCTAAGAAGGTCAAAGATTATGCGAATGCATATCAACCCATTTTCTTCATTATCTGTCGTGAGCACCTGCATTGCAACTTTCAAGAGGTCCTGAACAAAGGGACGGAGAACCTCGCTATGTGGTAGACTTTTGAGGATCTCAACCACCATGTTACGTAGTTTGTGCTCAAGATTATCAGTGAATTGAGGCTTTGTAATCTGAAGAAGAATCACTGAAGATGCCCGGAAGTAACATTTTAGAAAATTCAAGTACTCAGCCGTATGTGTAATATCTAGACTTTCCCTGACCTCCATCACTATCTCAAGCCTCGTCTGAATAGCTACAGGATACATTTTAACAAAGAAAAACAAAAATTCCTCAGAATCATAAGCAAAAACACTCTTTCGAGAGTAAGACTTGGCGGACAAAATTACAAGTCGGAAAAATTTTCAAATCCAAAGTCAGAGCTTCTCTTAGCGAGAAAACAGCGCAACGACGATAGAAAGAAGACAAGGAGAGAAAGAGAAGAGAGCGAGTGATATTACATAGGTCAGGCTCCACGAGACGACGGGAGAGTTGCTCAAAATTGTGAATTGGACTCATGGCTAAACGGAAAAAAGCTGACCCAGAGAAGCGAAACGCTGTATCAGAGCTCCGTCGCGGTAGAAATTGTGTAAGTCGCGCCTAAACCTCCTCCTTGCTGACGCCCGTAAAGGGGTTTTTTATCCAGCCGATCACGGCGACGATCCCTAACGCCCGGAGCCCAAAGGTGGACGACTAGGTCAGAAAGTAGCCAAGGGTTTATCGAATTTTACTGATTTCAAAGAGAAAGTTGAGGTGGTTTCGTCGATTCTCTGACGACCTCGATAAAAACGATGGAAGGATTACGCAATTTTCCCTCTCATTTCCTTTTTGGTGTCTCAGCGAGACTCTCTTTAGAGAGAGAGAAACCAAGAGAGCGTACCAGTGCAACCAAATTGCGCAAGCCGAGTTATATATAAAGGTCCAATTCTTTATTTATAAAATGTCGAATTGGTCAATTCTCAGAAAATCTAATGGAATATATAGTTTTTTTATTTTTTTATTGGTCAAATGGATTCTATAGTTTATCTTAAATATAAGTGATACGTACCTAAATACACCATATAATCTGTATTGATTCGCATTTACACGGTTTTCGTGTTTTTCGAATTTTTCGAGCGTTATATTCAGTTTGAGTTTTTGTCGTGTTTTCTACTTTTCTTTAAAAAACTAGTTATGAGGTTTCAATTCACACGATGAATCGTCATATCCGAGATTCCTAAAGATCATGTAATTTTCCTATACTGTCTTTTATTGTGTGGTATAAAATCAAATATTAAATTTTCCTACTACAAAAGAAAAGAAAAGAAAACAAAATTTCAGACGTTGTCAGAGCTAGTATGAACCTTGGGGCTAAAAGCTCTGTTAGGATTTAGGAGTGTGTCGTGACTTTCCTATTCTCTGGCTTGATGATGATGATGACCATTCTCGCCTCTCAGAATGATAACCTCTCGACTCATGATGCTTGTTTCCTTCAGCTTGCTCGTTGTAATTGCTACCATTATGGTCATCATTTGATCTTGAAGAGCTAATGGCTTCAGCAGCAGAAGCACTCGTCGGCGTTGCCTGTTCGTATGGCAACGGCTTAATCCCCTGCAAATCAGGTTCCGGGGTAAATCCGAATGGTCTTTTCGACTCGTCCATTTTCCTAAACGTGATCGATATCCTGAAACGAAAAAAGAGACAACTCTAGTGTAAACAAAAAACAACCCATGAGTTGTGTGTGTTTCAGCTGTTTTCCAAAACCCCAATTTCAATTATACGTTAGCAATTGTTTCACAACTCAGAAGATCAAATCCGTTTGCATGTTCGACATAAAACAAACGTTACCAAACGTATCAACGTCCTAAAAACAATACCTCTTTGTGGGAACCGCAGGTACACAATGCTTAGCGACATCGGCTCCATTCCCCTTTAGCACTAGAACTGATCTGAACAAGAACAGGGTCAGAAAAATGGGAAAAAAAAAGAGAAGCCTATGGAGCTTTACCCGACAGGAAGAGGTATAGAGTAAGAACCGGAGAATTCACCAGGTCCAACGATTTTGAGATTTGATCCAAAGAGTATATCACACTCACTAAGGAACGAGACTGTGCAGAAAGGTCGAAGGAAGTCGTGGTTATCGATATGCGGAGGTATACAATCGCCTTCGTCATATATATTGACGATAGAACTATCCGGTACACAAGTCGGAGGCAAACCTTCTTATTATTACTTTCAACAGCGACGGTATTGGATCAACCGCCCCATTTTTAAGAATTCCAGGTGGGTTTCCTGCTTTGTCCTATCAAAATATATAACAAAGCCAAAAAAAATAAAAAATAAACTCTTTTCACATTCACAAGAATTTCACAAAATGTGGAAGAAGAAGAAGAAGAAGAAAAGAGTTACTTACTGTTGCGTAGTTATAACAACATCCAAACTGAATAGTGACTCGTCCTTTGCCTCTCATCCACTTATGTGGAGCAGTAAAAGTACGCTCTGGAAAAGAAAAAACGTTAAGACTTAAGAGTTTTCCATACTCACATTATGATTGAAACTTGAAAGTAAGAGACTAACTAACCTTGAAGCTCTCCTTTTAGACCTTTCTCTTGAAGTTCATAGACATGATCAACGATCCTTTTCTGCTCCACCGCGCTGAACACACCGGTATGCAACTCAAAACTCAAGCCCCTCGAGGATGTTAACGCGCTCTCCTTTAACTCTCTCAAAACATGAAAACACTTTGATCCTCTTCACATTCATAAACCGGTACTGCTCTCTTTCTTCTCTAGACAGTTTACGCTTCTCGGGAGTCTCCACTAGCTCACTCTCCTTCTTTTCATCTTCCAGTGCCATTATAGGACTCGCCAGCATAGAAACAGTTGACTGAGAAGGGACTTGGTTTCTTACAGTATCCACAGCTGCTTTCAAACTACCTAATGAGTGGAAATCACAAAACTTCACATCACAATCATCGTCCATACTTTTCCTCAGCTTCCTTGTTTTCCACCATCGTAGCAGAGCCAACGGTCTCTATGTTATCTGTAATGAAGTAGACACAATTCACTCATCAGAGGAAATTCCAAATACAGAGATATGTCGAGAATTAGCTTAATTCCCAAAACTTGGATGGAGGAGAATAGGATAATCGTGACCAACCTGGGTCTAGAGAACGGATTCGATCGGAGAGAAGATGGGCGCAGTCATTGCAGAGATCTCTAGATAAGAAAGGCAGCCATGTCGTTAGAAATTCCGAAGCAATCTTAAGCTCCGATGGCTTGTACTTGCCGAGAAAAACTTCTTCTTCTTCGATTGGCTTCATTCTCCCTCTGTTTCCATACAATTTTCAGTTTGTACGGACTCGAGATCTTCAGAGTTCGTTCGCTTTGGTGCTCTTTTTTGAGTCGTCTTGAATGATTTTCACGGATTTAATTAACTTTATGGCGAATTAATAAGAGGGCTAGTTTTGGGTTTTGGTATTACACGCGAACAAAACTTTCTGGTTTTTTAAAGCCCATTAGTTAAACTAATGGACCCGATATGATAATATTAAATAGGTTTAAGAACTGGATTATAGTCTATTCATTTCCGACACTAATTATGGTCTCAAATCTAATTGTTCAAAAATCTTTCGGATATCTCAACTCTGAATTCAAACATCTGTCAAAAAAAAAAAAAAAATGTTTCCTTTTTAAACGGTAGGAGCAGGATAAGCAAAAGTGGTTCTTCCCTTTAGATCTCTGTAACTCTCTCTGTCAATCGTCTAATCGGCGACTGGAATCAGCAGGAGCAGATCCCGAAACTTTATCTTCTGGGAATCGTAAGGATCCTTTTTTCTTTTCTGTCATAAACTTGTTCAATCGCTTGATTCTAGATTCTTTGCTCACGACTTGTCGATCTGTTTTTGAATTCCCAAGGAGTATACGGTTTCTCTTCTGAAATTTTAGCTTCTCTCTGCGTTTTCTCCGGTATCATTTCCTTTCATTAGCTCAGATGGTTTTAGATCATGTTTCAAACTCTAGTCTTAATACGATCAAAACCACTGATTATTTTATGTCTTGATTGATTTCAGTTTCACAGTTTCTGAGATAACCCACTATCCTCAAATTGTTTTAAAATCAAAGGAAGCGTATATTTGTTGTTGCTCTTAGTCTTGGATCATTTATCTCTGTGTAGCTGTTTTTTTCTTAATTGTTGGTGTCTTGATCTTCATCTCAGTCATTGTCATTGCTCAGTCAACAAGAGACTTTAACACATTATTATTTGATAGCCCTTTTGATATTTATATTCTTTATTGTTAGGTCAACCAGGTTGGTTCTGCCCTTAAAACTAGACTAGATAATGCTGTTTTGGATTTAGTTTGTATTCTAAAGGAGGCTTCTTTTATAACCTTTGCAGAAAGAAGATTTCTTCTTTTGTTGTAGTTCTGAACAAAGAGGTTGAGAAATGGCTGGTTACATGGATACTAGCTCACAAGATTCATTATCTGTTCATGAGATCAAATCTGTTCAACTGCATGTAGATAATATTGTAGATGCCAAGACTTCCCATGGGGATGGTTCAGAGGAAGAATTAGGGGTTCTGTTAGGTAGGGTCAAATCAAGCTTACGCTATTTGAGCTCAAAAGCTAGAATCTTGACCGGTCCTGGTCTAAACCATCTGTCGCTCGGTGTTGAACAGCAACAACTTGACGATGGTAGTTCAGTTTCTCAAGTGGCTATTGAGGATTGGGCCTCCTATACTTTGAAGGTGCTCCAATCCATAGAGATGGTTACTGATGCGCTTGAGTCTCTTTTGAGGAAGGTCACAGCGGCAGAATCTGAAACGGCGTTTCAAAAGGAGAGGGTGAGTGTGAGGGAGGAAGAGATTACAAGGAAGACAGTCCAAATCGAGAATTTGTCATTGCGGTTAGAAGAGATGAAAGGGATATTACATGGGAATAAAATTGTGCTGGACGAAACAGAGGAGATAATTAAGAAACTAGTTGAAGATAGCAGGAGAGCTAGAGAGAAAGCTGTGGAAAACGAAGAGGAGCTCCGTCGTGTGAAGGTAGAGTGCGAGTCACTTAGAATTTACGTCAATACTATTACTTCCCCCAATGTTGTAGAAACACTTCTTTCAACCGATGGGCAATTGCACTGGTCAGTCTCATCTCTTCTGTTTGCAACTTGTTAGCTGTTCAAATACAAGGGTACAAAGTATGTAATTACTGAATCCATTCTTATGCGTGTTTTATTGTGACAGCATGTTGGTTGCTAAGTCGACACAACTGGAAGGCGAGAAAGCGCAGAAAGAGGTAGAAATTCAGAAGCTAATGGAGGAGAATGTGAAGCTAGCCACTCTTCTTGACAAGAAAGAAGCTCAGCTTCTGGCCTTAAATGAACAATGCAAATTCATGGCTTTGAATGCTTCAAACATCTGATTATGCTTCTTGAAGATCATCGAGGTGTAATCCTTGGACATATTAGTAGGCGTGTTTGATTTGCTATCAGATTCTTTTCTTTGTTTAGATTTGACATTCTGGTAACTATCTGTAGAACATGGCTTTGAATAAAGCAAGCATCGTTGATCTGCTGACTTGCATCGATTGTGAGATTCTGTTACAATAGATCCATGCTCTAGCGAATGATATACAATCCTGAAAACACTATCAACATAACTAAAACATATGATATTAGTAGTTTCCAAAGCATATTGTTTCAATCAAGTTTAGACAGTAGTGCCGGTTCAAGATTACATAATTCAACATTTTTCAACCTGGACTGTTTTTGACTTGGTATGGGGTTATAATGAAAGAGTTTGTGCATATCTATCTTACTTCTTCCTTTTGGAGCCAGATTATCAAAAACCAACTTTTTACGGGTCGTGGAATCAGTGGAAGTACACAAGCAGAAACGATCAAATCCTTCCAGTATTGTCACATCGACAGGTTATTGCCTCCTTGTCCTGTAATGTAATTAATAAATCATTACCTCCATTGGTCATTTTCATTCACAGAACATGAGAATATGCACCAATTTTAGGCATTCGCAAACAAGAAACACTTTGAGATGACTTCTTTAGTCTCTCTAAATATGGAAGAAAAAACACATTCACTTCTCCTTAAAAAAGGAGGAACTCGAAAATACAGATTGTGACAGTGACAGTTATCGGAGAGTCTCACATCATATGTGACATAAAAACTGCAAAGAGTTGTAATCAGTTGAAGGACAGAATACAATGCTTTGCTCTAGTGGCCTTAGAACGTGGTGGTGGGGAGAAATAAAATAAAAACTTCTATAATCATAAATTATCCAAAATCAAGACTTGTGGCTCACATTTCATTGGAGGAATATTTGTCTGCTTGTGGTGCCTAAGACTTTGCTGAGTTGTTCTTGGAAAATAAGTGCCACATGGGAAAGTCATATAGTTTTGCAGACATGGTGATCCTACAGTGTTTAGAGATATGAGGCTACTCTTCTGTGACTCTCTTTGCTTGTACTCTTATTGGAGTTAGCAGACATTTATATATTTGTTTAACATCTTAATGTTTTCTTTCAAAAAAACTTAATTTCTTCCATGGGTGCGTATAGGCGTGCGTAGTTGAGGAATTATCCCAACGATTTTTTATTGTTGTGCATTTTGTATTCGGAACTGTCCCTTTTATAAGTTTTTGTTTGGATTGAAAACTGAGGAAATTTAATTGGTGGGGTTTCGTTTTAGATCAATAATCTTAATTCTAAGTATATCTTTTTATACAGTTTGTCGTTAGGAGCTGTCCATTTTACTATTAGAATTTTTTTATAATATACTTTTAAGAATATTAGTTCAGATATTCTTTTATGCATTTTGTTGTTAGGAGCAGTCCCTTTTACAGTCTTTGAAGTGGAAATTGAATTTGTAGGGAAATCGGGAAAAGGACTCTTTCAAAACAAATCTCAATTCTAATTTGTAGATTATTTGTTTTAATGCATTTTGTCGTAAGGAGCTGTCCCTTTTCTAGTTCTAATTTAAAAAAGAAAACAAATTGGAACAAAATTTTGAGGAAAAACAAAAGTATTAATTCTATCACATCGAAGACTTATATGTGTGACTTTGCCTTGTAACTACATCACATCATACCTACCTTGCAAAATCAAACTCTTTTGTACTGTACTTTGAAGGTTCGAGTGTATTATTTTTGTTGCAGACATGTAACTGTCAAAGGTATACAATGATATTTGTAGTTTCCAAAGCATATATCTAATTAGTTTAGACAAGGATACATGTTTAAGATCATATAATTCACTTTTCGGCATGACTTGTATATGAAAATACTAGCATTTTGTGTTTAGTAACATAAATACATATATGAAAATTCAATAAAAGTGTAGTCTTATATAATCAAAAGGGTGAGATCAGTTTAAGCCAGTTGCTTATCTTAATATAGTATTGGAAATTGATGTTGAGCGACAAATATACATATCCTATCAAGGTTCGAATCATAAAAGGTTGCATACCAAGTATATGGTAAATATAGTTTGAATATATCAATAAAACATTACTAGAAATATGTCCAAAATGAATTAAGATCCGATCAAGAGTTATAATGAAGATGAAGATGAAGATGATGATGAGGATGAATTGGGTGTGGGGTAATGAAGAGTGTGAGGGATCGTGTCTACGAGTTGTAACCACAACAGAAGCGCCAATTCAGGACAGCCAAGTGTTAAGTTTCCTTTCATTTCATTTCCACCTGATTCTCTCACTGTCTCCTCCTCCTTTTCCTTCGTCCCTACACACACCATCTCTCTCTTTTTTCTTTTCTTCTTCTATGTTTTCTTTCTTTTATACTATTTATATATACGACAAAATCCCATCTTCCACGTCTCGGGTTTAGTTTTGAATTTTACTTTTCTCCTCTCTTCCCTTTTCATTAACAGTGTAATTTATTAACGTTTTTCGCACAATTTTAAGAAGATACAAATTCTATTATATACATCCCCTACTTATAATGTTTCAGTCGAAGCCAAACTCTTAACCTCTTAACTTATTTGTCGACCGAAAGATCTTCTTACTTACTTCTATCCGTTTTGTCGTTATTTCTTGAAAGATGTTAACATATCTAAAACAAAACAAATCTAACTTTGATAATTGGAAACAAATCGTAAGAAAGATATATTGTATAAATAACTTACTTCAAGTATCATATTGTGTTGTTCTTAAAAAAAAAAATCATAGTGTTGTTTGAACAAGTAGCCAATAAAGTATTGGCTACTTCTCGATTACGGTTTTACCCTAAGATGTTGCCGAAGTTGTTCTGATTACTCAGATATTTAGATGTTGTAGTTGATTTTTCTACTGCGTATAATTTTGTTTTGTATTTCGAAAAAGAAGTTTAACAATTACATCTTTATAATAGATGTTCTACCATTATGCAAACTGAACAAACAAATAACTTGTAAAATTCACTTGGAATTTTTATATTTAGATATTGTCGATATATAGAATGACAAAATAGTGTAAGAACTGCCAAAGAGTCCTTTTCAATCAACTTTTAAATTTTCCTTTTTTGGTTATCAAGTTATACACGATATGGCCGTTTCTACCACGGAATTTTGCAATGTTAGATTGGAATTATCAATTATCACAAACTCAAAGGTTAAAATGTTTGATGATGCTGACTAAAATGATAGGAAATAAGATAAAATAAGAAGCAAAAAAAACTGAACATAAAGGGAAAGAAGTACGTGGAACACAAGGCATCAGCAAAATAAGATGGGAACTTGCATGGATTTGATAGTATCAATTGAACAAAAGATTAGGTTGCAACCTAAGCACTTGTTTTCATTTTCAAATATTCACATGGGGACAATTTAATATATTGCTTGGCTATTCATTTTCCCATATACATTTATTTTTATTTTCTAATAATCGGAAAACCAATTAGATAATTATATTTATGGTGCACTAACTAATTAGATACATTAGTATTCTGCACCATGAATTTTTCTAATTATATCTCTAAATGTTTAAATCTGATAAACTGAACGTTAAAATATATCTAAAGATAAAAACATGTTATTAAATATTATAGAGCTTGGGTTTACATCGATTGAGTTTTGTCTTATTATAAGGGGGCACATGATCTCAGTTTCCGTTCCAAAAAGATTATGGACTTATCAAGATCAAAATTTCTTAGTCAATAGAAAGAAAAAAAAAAAACTATATACAGTATGTGGTTAATTAATGTCTCTGTAAAACTATATAACCAAATGAACAAACCGACTATGTGTGGTTAATGGTGTAAAGTTGGTTTTTTAGGTTACTTTAGTAAAATATATTGAAAAGGTAGTGGTTTTAAAACCCTAAAAAGGAGCTTAATATTGAGAAACAATTGAGCCAAAACAAAGTGGTAACAAAATCCGAAAGAATAAAAATCAGAAATCAGAACTCAGTTTAGAGAAATTTTTCTAAATGCACTCCGAACAAGAAAATATATAAAACCACCGAACTTTGTGTTATTTATTCCATACTAATTTATAGATAAAAAGAAAAGAATTAATGGGCATAAAAGTGTTGGCAACTCTAGATGTAGCAAAAAGACATGTGATCATGCAAGTACGTACTTTGGTTCACATATCTTCGTCCGTAATCCCTTTGCCACGGAATCAATTAATGACAAAACGGGTATATAAATATATTAACTGCCATACTATATTTTTTTTTTTTAAATTGTTAGGATGGGTTTGGCCTTCTGCCTTAGTCTCACCCCAGACTCGGAAAAAATTTGGATCATTTCTCGATTTGTACGTGTCATCCTTGCGCAGGGACCATGCTAATCTTCTCTGTATCGTTCCAATTTTATCGGATCTTCCGAGGGGACAGCCATACTATTTATTTATTTATATGTATATTAGTTGTAATAAAAATTGGAAGTTTCAGTAGAGACAAAATCTGTAGAGTGTATACATAAGAAGTGAAGAAAAAATGAACACTACCTGTATTTATTTGTAGAGTTGTGTCTAAATAAAAAAAAACAAAAGGGAGACAAAGTAGGGCAATGTGATAGTCCCTACCTTATTTATAACACCTTCCAATTTTATTTTGCATGCATTCTTTCACATTTTTTCCCCTTCTTTTCCTTATGGCCTTGTCTCTAAATTTGCCCTTGTTTCCTACATCCCACATGATATATGCTTTGGCAATAACAGAAAATAAAAATAAAAATCCATTTCATATAACTAATGTACAAATAAAAAAGTATATATTGAGTTTGATGAGATTTAAAATTAATTTACGCGGATTGTATATGTTTACGCGGGTTCCTTTCGTCTGCATTAATATGGTTGATCACTATAAGGAAAACACTTCATGTGTTTCTGCATGAATTAGTCGTTATTGTGTAATAATAATACATATAACCTAGTCACAAATCTTCTAAAAGTCATAAAGTAAACCTAAAAAATCTATGTAAAAACAATAGTATAAGATTTTTCTTATTAATTTTAATAAACTCTTCCATTTTTTTTTTCTTCTCTCTCTCTCATTTTGCCCTTAAATACCCCCTCCATATTCCTCCCCACCACATTCACATCCACACCTTTCTTCAAACATACCAAACTCTGTCTCCCTCTCTTTTCTCTTCTCTCTTCTCTCTCTGTCTCGGGAATTTAGGTTTCAATAAGCTGAAATCATGGCGATAAAGAAGTCAAACAAAGTGGCGGCGTCTCAAGCAGCAACTCTAAAAAAAATCTTGAAGAGATGTTCAAGTCTTGGAAAGAAGAATCAAAGCAATTGTTACTTCAGCGACGTGCCAAAAGGCCACTTCCCGGTCTACGTCGGTCAACACCGGAGTCGATATGTGGTCCCAATCTCATGGCTAGCTCATCCTGAGTTTCAGACACTCCTCCAACTAGCCGAGGAAGAGTTTGGGTTTGAGCACGACATGGGTCTCACTATCCCTTGCGATGAAGTCGTCTTTCGATCTCTCATCTCCATGTTCAGATAAAACTCGATTTTAAGAGAGGCCTCATCGTAGCTCAACTGGTCATCTCTCGATATGATCCCCTTTGATCACATTGTCATACTCTAGACTCGGAAGATCGAGACGTCAAAGTTATTATCAAGAAAATCAAGAAGCAAGAAATAAGGAATACATAAAGAATATATATTTAGGTTTTTTCTTTGCTAAGATGACGGAAGCAAATGGCGAAGATCGCGTTAAGCATCGACTCAAGATTTGTGGCTATATATATATATATATATATATATATGTATATCTAACAGGTTTTGAATTAACTACTCTCTTAGAGCATAATTATTGGTAGTATCATATCAAAGTATCTTATCTCGGAAACACAATATTTATATTAATATTTAATTAAAAATATTTTAAAACTTAAGAAAAATATCTTAACATCTCTTATATAAAATACTTTTCTTAAGTTTTAAAATACTTTAAATTAAATACTAATATAAATTTTGTATTACCGAGATAAGAAAATTGGGAAGATACCACTGTTAATCATGGTCTTAACATTTTTCTTTTTCTTTATTATGTATATTTTCGGTGTCTATGTTTCTATTTATTTTGAATATTTTGTATATTAGTTTGGGGTTGGCGACGTTTCCCTCAAGACAACGTGTATTGTTGACCGTTGGTTCTTGAGAGGAATAGCTAGTTTATTTGTATTCATTTTGAATCAAGAATTATATTTACTAGACTAATACCTGCGCATACGCGTGGGTTTTTCTATGGTTATAGTTTTTGCGCTGGTTTTTTTATGGTTATAGTTTTTAAAAAATAATTATAGATTAAACTCTAATTTAAATAATATCCGCAGTTTAATTATAACTTGCTTGGTTAGTGACTGACTTTTAAATATATATTTTGGCGGTGATGCCGCTTACCCGCAACCATTTAACCCGATACCCAATTGGCCACGCCCGCTGGGCCCGCTATTTTGTGAACATATTATTTTGGGCCCGAGCCCACCCCGCATTTGTTCAATTGGGCTTGGCCCGCGGGTTTCGGGTTGGGCTGACAGCAATACCACATANCAACCCTTTTTTTTTTTTTTTTTGGTGGGTTCAACTTTTTTTGTTTATTCATCATCACATGGAACATATTCCACTTTTTAGCCATTGCTATTCACTGAATCCGTTTTCCAAGATGGAAACCGAATAGTAATAATTTTAGAATAATATATTAGTTTTCATTACACCAAAATAAATGTTTAACAAATAAATAAGATTTAAAGTTATCAGTTGGAAGAAAGATGAAATGTTACATGTTACTTTCTAGGATGTCCACGTATCGCAAAGATGGAGAGAGTTGATCACAAATCAATTCCGACTACTGAGTTGTTGTTCTCTTGTTTATCATATACAGATTTCAAAAATCGAACTTTAATTTTGAGGTAAAGATTAGAAATCCACTAGCTAGAAACTAGAAAGTACATATGTGGTTCAAATCTTGTTTCTACTACATATGGGCAAAGCGCACTGCTCGGTGCCTCTGTAAGTAGTCAAGAGATTGATCAAAGCGCACTGGTCGGTTATACATTTGGTTCCCGTTTTTAATTTGGTTTTATTAGAAAATATATTTAGAAATTATCGAAGATCTAATATTTAAAATTGAATCGATCGATTATTTCTTTAGAAGGTTATTATTTCTGTGCTTTTTTTGTTTGTTTTGGAATACTGGTTAAACCAGATACTGGAAACTTCTAGCAGAGGTTATGGATCGATTTCCTCTTTTTTATCGTTGAAGAATTCATACACAAATAAAATTAGTCTAGATGATGTGAAAATATCGACTAAACAAAGTTCAGTACTATTTTAAGAAAATAATCGTTATGATCCAAAGTCTACATGGTATTCTCTGTTCGAGTGGGGTTCGATAATTAGTTTTGAGTCGTTTTCATGATTCATNTTCCTTTTTTTTTTTTTTTTTTTTCTTCTTCCAATCGTAGTCATACTTTCGTAAGGCCGCCTTCAACATTTGTCAATAATACGTACTGTATAAGCATTATTAGGCAGTAGCATTAAGCATGGTAGATAAATATTTTTTTTATTTCATAAGATTTAGTTTTGAGGGTTTAAAGTTTATTTTAGTCTTGTGGTATTTTTGGGAAAACTAAAATTTTGTGGTATTTTTAGAAAATAAAATTAGTGATGGTAATTTTGGAACAAAAATTTATTTTCTGGTATTTTTGAGAATGATATAGTATTTTATACTAATATCATTATTTAAATACAATGTGTGTTTGAAAATGTGTTTGGAGAGATGAGTTGTTGTTTGAAAGGCAGAACATGTAAGCCACAATGTCTCTCCTATCTTGACTCTTCTCTTCCTCTTCTTTATTCATTTTTGATATAAATTTTGTCATTTAATCCAATAAGCGCACACAGTTATCATTATCATATGTTCAGGTTTTAAATTGGAATACCAGACGACACAAATAAATTCCCAATATCATACTTCCTCTGTTACTTAATAGTTGATGTTTAAGGAAAAATGTGTTTGGATGTATCTAGATGTGTTTTGAGTCCAGATACATCCAAATAATGTCCAGATGTATTTTTTCTTAAACATCAACTATTAAGGAACAGATGTAGTATTCAGAAAAACACAAACCAAATAAATGTATATTTTACTTAATAAAAAGACTTTTGAAACCATCAAAGAAGAAAGAAAGCATTTGTCTGTACAAAGTCTGGCTTGCCCATACTCTCAAGTTGCTTTGAGTTTATACCTTGTCTGCTTGACATTGATGAGCATTATCTGTTTGATCTATTTTCTGTCCTTTTTCAAACCTTGTTTTTTTCTTCTTATTTAGAAAAAAAAAAATCCACGAAGATTCTTACATTATTGTTTTTTTCTTTTAATAGAGCATCTCCATCGCAGCATTTAACATGGTTTTTAAGAAGGTTTTAAACATTGAAACACATTTATAAAAAGATTTAATAAAACAATTTCCTAGAACCAAGTTCCAAGCAAGAAATTTCTGTCTGATTAAAAACCCGACACGTGTCGAGCCCATGTTTATTCACCGTTTGAGAAAAAAAAAATCCTCCTTTTTCCTTTTCTCTCTCTTTCTCTCCGCGATTCTGCATTTCTCCGGCGAGATTCTGCATCTCTCCGGCGAGATTCTGCATCCATCGACGTCGTGGCTTCGGAATCGGATCAAAAGAATCCGGCGAGATAAGTCTCTTCTTCTCTCTCCATGCTTGTGTATTTCTGGAAATCTCCTATAGAAATCTTCAATTTTTGGTTGGGAATCAAAGATTTGATGATCTTTATAATTATTTTATACATCAACCATCGTTCCTCTTTGAAATCGTTTAAGTGTCGATGGTTTTTGGCTGGTTTTGATGTTTTGATTTTCAGTTTGATGTTTCTTGAGCTCATTACTTTTGATTTCATATATCAGGCAGAGAGTAGTTTATTGCTTGAGATAATCTCTCCATGTTTGCTGCTTACTTTTGACACTTGGTCCTTTGTTCTTCACGGGAATTTTTTTTTTTTTTTTTTTGCTTGAGATAGCCTTGATTCATTGTTGCTGGAGCTGTATTGTTGGAGGAAATATTCAAAGCTCTTGGTTTCGAGGAACGAGCTTATGCTCATAGAGAGGGGGAGTTAAGGTTGGATAGTTGTAAGCAGATCTTAGAGTAATGTTGATAACGGATGGTTAGTACTTAGTAATGTTGCTAGAACAGCCTGTTTTCACATTCAAAACACAGAGTTTGGAGCTGCTCTCAAAAGAGTGCAAGGAGGATAGCTTGATTCTGATCTTTCATCTCTGCATATCAACACGATTGAGTCTCTTTCTCAAGACACTTTTACGAATTGTTCCAGTTAAACTTTTACCATATCATTCTAGCTCCTGTGATCTTGATATGGTAAGAGAATTGGTCAAAAGAATTGATCTTGAGTAGAAAACTGTTGTGTTAACTAATTTTAAGCATGAATTTGGTTTACCTCTTTTGGTGTAGTTGTTTTGGTTTTCTGTAATCCCAGGAACATGCATTTTGTAATAGGTTCAGATATTTCGGATCAAAGAGCTGTGAGCTATCTCTTAACCCACGCACTGTCAGGGCTTCATCATCTTTATTAACTGTCATTTTTTGTTTCATTCTTCTATGTTGCAGCTACAAGCGATCATGTCAGCGGATGATGGAGCGCATAGGAGCATGGTGGATCCTTCTATTGAATATGTTTTGTGGAATCTTTAGTTTGCTTCTCAAGTTCAAGAAGGTTGGCTACAAAACAGTAATTCCCCGAGCATTCGTGGCTCGCCTTCCCCTGCTGCTTCCTTTCTTTCTCATCTCTCGTTTACATATAACTACACTCGAATCACCCCGATCTTTTGGTATTGATATTGATTCAATGTAGTTGATTTCAGGGAGTATAAGATTTTCTTGAAACAGAGTTGAAGTTGAGATTTTCTTCTTTTAGAACCATATAAAAGTTTCAACCAATGGAGAAGGAAAAGTTTAACAACCCACACAAATGTTTTTAACATAGGTTTGTGTGAAAATTATTAGTAAAATATGTTTTAGAACCAAAAGTTTGGTTTCACCGATGGAGATGGTAACAGTTTTTTTTTTTTTTTATGTTGCATGGACCTCACGTTCCTAAATTTATTTTGCCTAAACTATTATTTATATGAAATTTAAACCATGCTCCTTTGGAAAACTTGCTTTGATTTTCTGGTTGAGTCATTTTCATGGATCTTCACATGATCACATCCCAGTTAAAACCCTGTCAAGAGAGAAATCGAATTCAAAAAAGTGGATCCAACGTACGAAAAACTCCTATAATTCTAGAACATTTAATGTCGATGCTAGCACTATTTATTAGTTTGAGATAGTGGACATACATAATTCGATTTTGTTTTTGAAGTATTGTAGTTTTGAACTTTTGATAGTGGAGTATTTCGGTAGATCGAGTTTCTTAATTTTTACGAAAATTTATAAGTTCTTCGTTATGATTTAAATTCTCTAGTATATCAAGTATCAAAAATTAAACGTCTTTTCGGGAAAATCATCTGAATATATCTTCACATTTACCATATAGGATTGTCATTTATTAACTATTTCTCCATCTTTATCAGAGACCGTTTTCCATGACACTCATTGAGATTTTATGTTGAAAAGACAAAGCACATTTTCAAAGCAAGTTTCTAAATAAATTTTCGGTTATGGCCGGTTTAATTCAATTCCCAGTTAATTCAATTCAGTATTGAGTTTTAACGTTTAAGAGGTTCTGTTGTTGTGTATACTGTATAGTAATTAGTGATAAGACAAAGATTGATTTTCACATTACACAAAACGCACATATATATATATATATATAAACATATACACATATCAAGAAGGAAGGTGCAAATCAAATGAACAAGGAAGATAATGAGCGTTATCTCCTAGCTTCTTTTAACGTCCATTGTTCTTCTGTTTAGAAGAGAAAAAACGGGCTAATCCACGCGTATGCTTCTCGTTATCTTCTTTAGAAGATGAAGAAACCGAGCTAGACTTGATGATCGCGTGGACCGTTGGATTCACTGCGTGTCTAAAAGAATGAGAAGGTTGAAGGATATGATCATGCAGAAGAAGATCATCTAGTGCAGAGTTTGGTGTTGCTTCTGAGGTTTTGTGATGTTGAAGCTTCTTCTCAGGGGACTGAGATTTGGGAATGTGGTTGCTCTGAGGCTGCAAGGATTGTAACTGTTGGCTGAGTAAGTGAATTGTTTCTTGGCAAGCTGCAAGCTTTTCTGTTGCAGATGCTATGTCTTTCTCCTGCCAACAAGAAGATTATAGATTTTGGTTAAGAGGCTTATTTAGAATAGAAGATGACACAAAACGGATGCGAATGAGCAATCTTATCAAGAAGAGATAAACCCAAGAGGCTTATTTAGAATAGAACATGCATCTCTGCATATCAACACGATTGAGTCTCTTATCTCAGATAAGTAAGAAATATACCTGATTAGGTTGTATTTTAGGTTGAGAAACGAGTGATGAACACTTTCTGCAAGTCTCGTTCCTTCAGTATAAGTCAAAATTAGCAAATGAAACTATGCATGCTACAAAAAATCTAACTAGTTCAGTAGCATACCTTTGCATTTTTTCTTGAAGGTCTCTGCATTTAGCTAGAGTCTCCTCATGGCCACGCTTTTCCTTTGAGAAAACCATTTCAAGTCTCTCTGTCTCTTCTTCCAAGCTTTTCACTTTAGCTTCTAGATCTTTGGTGCAGATTTCAAGGGATTTGTACGACTCAGTGACGCATTTAAGCTGAGTTTCTGCCAAGCTTTGGAGGTCCCCTGAAGAGGTGAGCGTTGAGTTTAGCTCTGATATGAGCTGCTCTTTTGCTTCCAACCCCGCCTTTGTACTTGATAATTCCAACGCAATATTCTCTTTCTCCAACTTTAGCTGTTCCATCTCTTTCAACAAGCTCTTATATGATGATGCATCCAACTCATGACCATTGATCAAGTTACTATCTCCACGGTGATCCTCTGTCTTAGCTAATGTGTCCTCCATAGGATCAGAATCCGACTCTTCAATCTCTTTTTCTAGCATTGTAACCTTGTCGATACACTCTACAGCAGAGGTCTCTTGACTCAAAGCACCGTTGTTTAGATGACTAGCTAGAACCGAAATCCGGGAGAGTGCTAGAATAAGGTCAGAAAGGCTTGATTCACCGGTCGAATATTTACTAACTGATGAAGAGAAATCATCCAAGCTCTTACTCAATCCATCACCGTGCATCTCCTGAGGTTGTGTTACTTCCTTTGATATTGATTTTATGAAATGGTGAATGTTGGAAACAGCTGCTTCCAAATCTTGTTTCTTGGTGTTCTTCTGCACATTTTCTTTGTTTTCGGCATCTTGAGATGACAAAACGTGTTTCTCTAGAGTTTCATCAGCTACTTCAAACAGAGGACTTCTTGAGAGTTGTTTGGCTGATGATGATCCTTGCACCTCCTGGATAGAAAGTCTTGCGGCTTCGACGAGTTTTTCAATGTTAATGCCTTCTTGAGATTCAAAAATCCTGTTGATTCTTGAGCGGAGCACCTTTAACAGCTGACCGACTGTTGTTGTATCCTCATCTTGCTCACTGGACTTACTAGCGGATTGTTTGTCTACAGATTTACTACTGCAAACGCTACCGGAAGACTTTGAAGCTGAGTTAGCTCCCTCTGGATCATTAGCTGCTAACTTTTCAATCTCCAGGAAGTCATCCATTAACTCCAGTCTATTGGAGATCCTACGCTTTGTGCAACAGCCAACACTTACTTTCTTTACTCTGTGAGATTCTGTTGAATTTGCTTGGCCACACTCAGAGGAACTTCCTTCTTCATCAAATCCATCTTCGGATACCGAGGTTACACTAGGGGGATAGTTGTGATCATGACCACTAGATGGACTTTCAGAGAGTTTTCTTCCATTTGATTTTGAAGCGTTCTTGTCGTTACTAAACATATGCACTTGCCCTTCGAGAGTCTTAAGCTTTCCGAGAGTCTTAGCGCATACATTTCTCGAAACCTGCAGTTCGTTGTTACGGGCAGAGAGATGCTCTTTAAGCGTCACAATCTCCTCCTCCATTTCCAGTGTACGTCTTGTGAGATACACATTCTCTCTTTTGCACTCTTCCCACTTAAGATCATTAGCAGAAGTTTCCGCCTTTGCAATGTGTGTGTTTCTCTGTGCTCGAGGGTCTGTGAACTCAAGCCCTAAGCTTTCAACTTCTATCTTCATCTGAGCCACAGCAGCAGGACCAGGAAGCTTCTTCCGCAGAAGCCCTCTAAGCCTTTGACACTCTGCTTCAAGCTTTGCAATCTTTTTCACTCCTTCAAGATGCTGTTTGTTTGCCATTTCCGCTGACTTCAAACTCATGTTCTTCTCTTCGTTGCGGATCTCCACTTCTTTTGAAGCTACATGAACATCGTACTTCAACGAACTAATCTCCTTGTCAGCCAACTGAACATTAGTCTTGAGCTTTTCCACCTCAGCTTCAGCTCTAGACCTTTCCTCACTGATCCTTACTATCATATCCGATCTCTCTTGCAACGATCTAGTGAGCGCCGCATTGTCAGAAGCAGCTCGGTGAAGTCCTTGGCTCAACTCATCGATCTTTCCTTCAAGCTCCGCTTTGATCTTGTCCCAGTGAATAGTCTTAGCAAGAATCACATCTTGCAGCTTCTGATCACTCTCATCTTTCACAATCCTTATCTGCCTCGTGCACTCTTTCAGCGCATCATCCAAATGCGATGCTCGATCCTCTGCAGTGAGCTTTGAGAGTGTAACAGTCTCGAGTTGACTTTTGAGAGCTAGGGTTTCTCCATCAGCCTTCTCCCATCCTAAAGAACAAATACACTAATCAGAACATTTCAAAAAATGCCTAAAGAATCTCATTACATAACATTTTCAGGATTTATGGAGGTTTTATTTACTTACCTGAAACAGCTTCTTCAGCGACTTTGGCATGTTGAAGGATCAGACTTTCTTTAGTCTTGATCTCAGAGTGTGCAAGAGAGAGTTTTTCTTGAAGATCCTTAACTTCAATCTCAAACAATTTGACTTGATCCTCCATTCTACTCATATGCGTGTATGAATCCATAGTTATCTGAACGTAGTTTGTGTTTTTACACTTCTCCTGCCACACATAACACAACCAGAAAAGACTTTCATTGGAATTTACATGTCAAGAACACTGAGACATTAGCACTAAAACCATTTCTTTATCTTCACAAAATAAAAAACAGAGCCTTGTTTCTAAAATAAAGCTACCTGATTCTCCAGAGAGGCTAAGTAGGACAAAGAACAAACATTAGTTGACTCGTTTCCAACCACTGCTTTCTCGGTCGTGACTTTGTCCGAAGACTTTCTCTTCCATGGCCAACTTCGACCCTCCATTTTTTGGTGCTCCTCCTCAAGATCACTCTGTAAATTTGTTTTATAAAAAGCAGGAAATTAAGGTTGATACTAATAAAAAAGAAACTGAATGAATGATTGTTGTTCCGACATGGAAAAAGTTTTGAAATTTGAACTAACATCCAAAAACGGAAACAAAAATCTTCCAAAGATTCCGTAAATGTTACTTTCAAAATTCAACATCCAACAAATCCCGCAATATTTATGCCTATATAGGCTATATAGCTCAACAGTGACCGTTTTGTTTTCTTCTTTTTTCTACAATGAATGACAATTAATTATTTCTTTCTGAATACGGACTTCTTTCACCCACCTAATTTTTTTTTT
This sequence comes from Noccaea bulbosa, assembly GCA_900406535.1. Lineage (NCBI taxonomy): Eukaryota > Viridiplantae > Streptophyta > Magnoliopsida > Brassicales > Brassicaceae > Noccaea > Noccaea bulbosa. The sequence continues at coordinate 2,572 of OVBJ01000184.1, read as the reverse complement.
TTTTTTTCCAATTTCAAATAAGAGAAAATATGAGAGAGACACAATCATAGAAGAAATTCGAAAAGTATTTTTAAAAATGACTCAATGTGCCGCGAGTTCTTCACATAAACTCGATCCTTATTAGCTATTCAGCTACGCTATTTCACTTAAAACATACAACCAATAGCAGAATCCATAACTTCGCTTAGAGAATTTCAATCTCCATGGGAAAAAAAAAATTCGAAAAAGTACGCTTTCAAGCTTAGCTAAAACTCGGAAACTTAGCTAAAAACAAGCATACCGAGACAAATGATCCCACACAAACTTCAGAGCGCGCGAAGATCGAAGAACATTCCTTGAGCAAGAACAGAGAGAGAAAGAAGAAGAAGAAGAAGAAAGTGGGAGGAGCGTGTTTGTGCCAGAGAAGAAGGAGCGGGTGGATGATTTTTATGCTGTCGCTTTTTTTCAACTTTGACGCTCCACAAACAGACAACTCCTCATTTTCAAAAAGTTTTTTTNCTTTTTCAAAAATTTTTTTTTTTTTTTTTTTTTTAATATAATCGCCATTTATTGTTTTTTTTTTTCTTTTCAAAAAGAAATAAAACGGAATACGAGGAGACAGCTCTGCGGTGCGGGCGGGTGCATTGGAAAACTTTGACATTTGATGGATTTGACTGATCCAAAGGATTCAAAATCTCAAAATTTCCCGGTATTTTAGTTTGGGCTTTGACTGGACTCATATGAGGCCCATTTAAGATAAATCCATCTTAGGCCACTAGGGTTTTGAGAGACTGAAGTTATGTATATAAAGTTGATTTTTTCTCTCGTCTACAGTAAAGCTTTCTCTAACCCAATCGCCGTAAACTGAAGGAAAATCATCATCCTCCTCCGCCATGGGTCGTGTCATCAGAGCTCAACGTAAGGGAGCGGGTTCCGTCTTCAAGTCCCACACCCACCACCGTAAAGGCCCGGCGAAATTCAGGAGCCTCGATTACGGCGAGAGAAATGGTTACCTCAAGGGTGTTGTGACGGAGATCATCCACGATCCAGGACGTGGTGCTCCGTTAGCTCGCGTCGCCTTCCGTCACCCTTTCCGTTACAAGAAGCAGAAGGAGCTCTTCGTCGCCGCCGAAGGCATGTACACCGGTCAGTTCCTGTACTGCGGTAAGAAGGCCACCCTCGTCGTCGGAAATGTGCTTCCTCTCAGATCTATCCCTGAAGGAGCTGTTGTCTGCAACGTCGAGCACCATGTTGGTGACCGTGGAGTTTTCGCTAGAGCTTCTGGTGATTACGCCATTGTTGTCGCTCACAACCCTGACAACGACACCAGCAGGTTTGTTTCTCCTATGAAGATATTCAATACTTTTGGTTGTGACTGGATTAAATTGAATATAAATTATCAATTCATTTCTGCTAAATTTGATATATTTCATAGATCACTTGGCTGATTTCGTTAGATTAGAGTAGAAATGCTTATTTTTTTTAGAATTGATTGGTGAAAATGTTATGTTCGTAACGCCAAGTTTCAATATTTCGCTTGTGATTGGAAACTGTTTATCTATTTATCTCTGCCGAATTGTGATATGATTATTGTTTATTCTTTATATCATGAATCAAATGTTTGATTTGGATTAGAAATGCTTGCTTAGCAGCTTAAATTGATTTTCATTTCTTCTGAAATGGCTTTGTTCTAACAATTGAGAGTTGCAAATGATTGTTGACAGGATTAAGTTGCCATCGGGATCAAAGAAGATTGTGCCAAGTGGATGCAGGGCCATGGTTGGTCAAGTTGCAGGTGGAGGAAGGACAGAGAAGCCAATGCTAAAGGCAGGAAACGCGTACCACAAGTACCGTGTGAAGAGAAACTGCTGGCCCAAGGTTCGTGGTGTGGCTATGAATCCAGTCGAGCATCCCCACGGAGGAGGTAACCATCAACATATTGGTCACGCAAGTACTGTTCGTCGTGATGCACCACCCGGGAAAAAGGTTGGTCTTATTGCTGCAAGGAGAACTGGTCGTCTCAGAGGTCAAGCTGCTGCTCTTGCTGCCAAGCAAGACTAACGAGAGAAGGATTATTCNTTCAAAATGATTAAATTGTTTCCTTTTTTTGGATGATTTTTTTTTTTTTTTTTTAAATCCACTGTTATTCAACTAAGTATTCTCAAATACTTTTTCAAATCTAGTGTTATTGAACATGAAATTCTTCTAAAATCATTTAAAATCACTTACAATGCCCATCAAATCCACTTTTATTCAAAACTAAATATCTCTTTTGGTAAACTACTTTTGAAAAGGATTTTAGTTGATTTCATTCCCATTTTTAGTTAAAATTAGTAGAAAAGAAATCACACCTCTATAGGAGGGATTTGGAGAGTTTTTTTCTTTTCTTAAGTATTTCTACTTCCATCTCCTCCCATTGCCTTCGTTTGATGACAAATATGTACAACCTAATTTTTTTNTTTTTTTTTTTTTTTTTCTAAGAATGTAAATATCATATTAATATGAAGTTTAAGATAAAAACATGGAAGCAAAAAACTAAACAGAATTCGGTCCATCGACCTAACAATAAGCTATGCTAATTGTTGTCAAGATG
>OVBJ01000183.1:0-81689 GCA_900406535.1 Noccaea bulbosa | reverse complement strand
TATATATATATATATTTTTTTTTTTTTAAAAAGCCAAATATTCTAGTGTTGTTTGGTCAACTATTGCCACTCAGTTTTGTAGCAAAAATAGATTTTTTAAAAAACATTGTCAGTCTAACATCGCTATTATCCATATTCGGTATTCCGTATTCGAAATTTGGTGAAACCAAGGATCTATCTAGACAATGACATACGAAGACGACAAATGTGACCTCTAATCAGTAATCATCTATCTATTCTCAATAGTCATATTTCTTGGATTCTGACAATTTTACTAATTTCTATGTCCAACTAACAGTAAAAAATTCATACCAAAAAAACTAACAGTAAAAATTTATGAAGAATATAACAAAATAAATGTGAAAGTGAGAGGACAGTAATTGATAGTTTAATACTGACCTGTCCAATTATAGCATTTGGAAACTTGAGACACACGGCGTCTTCAAGCTCCTTCTTAAGCGTAGCTGCGCCAGACATCATCATCCTCACAGAACTCAGATCGTATCTCTCCGTCTCCGGCGACTTAACAAACGCTAAAACCACCGGAGGAGCAACCGGAACCACCGTAACTTTGTACCTCTGAATCATCTCCATCACCAGGTTCAAGTCGAACCTCGGCACGACCAATATCGCCGCACCGGTCCTCATCGCCGAGAGTATCAGCGAGTGGAGCGTGTAAGTGTGAAACATCGGGAGAAAACAGATGATGACGTCATCTCCGGTGAAGTAGAGATTAGGATTTTCTCCGTCGACTTTCTGAGCAATGCTTGTGACTAACCCCTTGTGAGTGATCATCACTCCCTTCGGAAACCCCGTTGTGCCTGAGGAGTACGGCATCGACACCGTGTCCTCCGGCGAGATATCCGGTTTAGGAAGCTTTGTTTCGTCGGTTTGAGTCAGTTCTGTGAAACTCAAGCAACCTGCAACAGACGAAACGACGTCGTCTTCATCGTCTACGCAAACGATCAAAATGCCGTCGTTTTTAAGGAGTGTTAGCTTATCGACGTAACATGGCTTCGTGATGATCATCTTCGCGGCAGAGGCTTTCGCATGTTTTACGATCTCCGATGGGGTATAGAACGGATTTGTGGTGGTGGAAACGGCTCCGAGGTAAGCGACGGCGAGAAATGAGAGAACGAACTCCGGCGAGTTCCGAAGAAGTATCATCACGGTGTCACCGTGGCGGATCCCGAGACGGTGGATCCCGGCGGCGATTCTCCTTGAACTGATTTGTACATCGGCGTAGGTAAATGCACGGCCGGTGGCACTGTCGATGAGACATGTGGTGGTGGAATCACCGTCTATGGAGAATCTTTGAAAGATGTAATCTGTGAGAGGAAGGTGATTTGAGATGAAGATATCGGGAAGTTTGGATCGGAAAATGATATCATGAGAAGGTTCTTGATCTATCTTCAGCTGTTGGAGCGTCATTTGTTTGGACGCAACCGGTTTTTTTTTTGGGTTTGGTAGGAATTGTATCACAAGATCGCGCAAAACATAATTAAGACAATTGATGATATATATGAAATTTCGAATGTCTTAACACACTTTAAACCATGATATGTATGTAATTTTATATTATTGTGCTAATAAAAAATATTTTTATAATTGCATGTAACTAGAAAAAAAATTAACGTTAATAATCTGCCGCCTAGGAGGTTTATATATCTAACTGGCCTTGTGTGTGAAACTGGCACGGTTCTTAAAAAAAAAAAAAAAAATTGACTTGTACGGTTCCAAAAATCATATCTCCAGATAAAGTTTTGGAGCTGATTCTGTATGAGTTCGATCGTGTCGACTTATGATTCGTCAAGTTTTTTTCTTTAATAATTTTTTTACAACTCACCTTCTATTCTGATGTGTCTGCTCTGACGATCTAAAATAATTCAATTCAATAATGTATAATTTGTCGTTGTCATCTGACATGACACTTCACTTTTCTCCAATTTTGTAATACTATTTGAAAATAATGTTACATAATGGTTTTTTTTGGAATACTAAAAGATGAGCTTTAAGAAGACCAAAAATATCACCATAAGACCATTAGGAAAATAAAGGAGAAGAACGAAGAAAAAGCGAAAGATAACGGTGATAATTGTACTATATGATAGTAATGATGGTACTATATGATGGTAATGACGGAGATGTTTACGATGATAACCGTGGTAATAGATGATGATAACAAAAATATTGATAATGGTGGTAATATATAACTTATAAGTTAATAAAGTTAGCTGATTAATAATTTATATTTTTCATGAAATAATAACAAAATTAGCATGATAATTATCAAGATAACATATTAACATTATAATTTATGATATGCTAATTAAGTTAATATAACAATTTTACGTTTGTTATATAATAATTTGTTTAAATTAATAATTTTACAATTTGCTAACTGAGTTGAACACAATTATATTTATATATAAATGAATATTAGTCAACCTTTCATTTAATTATTGAATTATCGAGGTATATAACTTTCATTAACTTTGTTTTTTAAAATGAAATAACATGTAATATAATCTTCATGTCATGTCAAAAGATTCGTTTAAAACTAGCTAAAAGGCAAATATTTAATTTCTGGAGAGTTGTAGAAAAAAGTATATTAATTAATCTATAGAAACGATGTAGAAAATATATATAATATTATAATCTATAAAAAACGAGGTTAGTGAGTAAGCGACAAACATAAGTCACGAGGTTTGAAAACAATTCTTAAAAAAAAAAAAAAAAAATTGAAGCAGATTTTTCTAATCCGGGATCGATTTAAGCTTCGTTTTTCGAATTCCAAACATGAAACATCGGTACATGAATTCAAACTTTTCTCCCAACATCCACTTTGTCGAAATGCTTTCCCACTTTTCAATCTCTTACATTAATTTTTCTTTGCTACGAATCTATAGGGATGTTGAACAAAGAGGACCAACTCGTTGATTACATTTGCATGCATGTATAACAAACACATTTGGATCATATAAAACTTAGTTCATCATCAATCCATTAGCTAGTCTTGCTCTTAGATCCTTCCTCAATATCTTCCCCGATGGAGCTTTAGGAATGGAGTCAGTGAAGAACACTTTGTTGATTCTCTTGTAACACACTACCTGAATCACACACAAAAACACTTAATTGGTTTAAGAAAATTGAATTTATTTTAAGCTCGCATAAAGGAAAAAAAAAAAACAAAAAACAAAAAAGTAGTTTAGACAAGAAAACAAAACAGAAGACATAATTAAATCAAAGTATTAGTAGTACGCTTAATTAAAACACTTGGTTAGAATATTCATAAAAACAGTTGATAATTACTTTTTCTGAGACGAATTGCTTGATTTCAATTTCTGATAAAATCGAATCTTTCGATCTCACCACAAACGCAACGGGAACCTCACCAGCATCTTCTTCTTTCATTCTGCACATCCAAAACCGATAAAATAAAAAAAAAGTATAAAACAAAATAACTAAATGTAAAAGACGATTTTGAATTTCGAGTTTCACATACGCGACGACGGCCACATCATTGATGTCTGAGTGAGCGATGAGGAGAGACTCTAGCTCCGCCGGAGCCACCTGGAATCCTTTGTACTTAATGAGTTCCTTCAAGCGGTCGACGATGAAAAGCTCGTTTTCTTCGTCTATGTATCCGATGTCTCCGGTGTGAAGCCAACCGTCTTTGTCGATCGTCGCGGCGGTGGCCGCCGGATCATTGATGTAGCCTTTCATGACTTGACCGCGGATGCAGATCTCGCCCGAACTATTTCTAGGAAGGGAACATCCGGTATCTGGATCAACGATCTTCAGCTCAGCGTTCCTGACGACCGTACCACAGGCTCCTGATTTCACCGGAAACGGCTCTTTCGCGAACCCTAGCGACAGTGCTATCACCGGACCGGCCTCTGTCATCCCATAGGTCTGCTCACAACCAACATCCAAACGTGTATCGCTTTCAATTTTTTTTATTTATTATGAGAACATATTATTGTTCTTTCATACGTAATAATTTATTTATTTGCGTCTGCATGGTAGAAAAATAGTATTTAAAAATAAAATCTGTACAAATTTTATTATGTCGTGTTGATTATAAAATTAATAATCCCTCTAGTTATAAAAACTTAAAATCGTTTTAAAAGTTTTTCTACCATGCAAATTATACAACTTTGTTGAAACCAACTCTCAACTTTATTTAACTGACATCACATACCAAGAAAAATATCAAAATGCAATGCAAGAGAACAAAATTTAATTGGAGGATATAAAGAAAAAAAAACAGACCTGACCAAGCCTGGCGTTAGGAAACTTGGCACTGACGGCATCTTCAAGCTCCTTACCAAGGGGAGCCGCACCTGACTTTATGATCCTAACCGAGCTCAGGTCGTACTTATCCGTCTCCGACGACTTCACTACGGCTAAGACGATCGGTGGCACGACCATAGCCACCGTGACTTTATACCTCTGGATCTGCTCAAGCAAGAGACCGATCTCGAATCTAGGCATGATCAAAATGGTGGCACCGACTCTGAGACCACAGAGCATGATGGAATTGAGTGCGTAGGCATGGAACATTGGTAAGACGCAGAGGATCACGTCTTCTCTGTTCAAGTAAATGTTCGGATTCTCGCCGTCGACCTGCTGCGCCACGCTCGTTACGAGACCTCTGTGTGTTAGCATCACTCCCTTTGGAAGACCCGTCGTGCCAGAGGAGTAAGGGAGCGCCACGACGTCGTCTGGCGAGATCTCGGTTACAGAGTCGGTTAGGAGATCGTGACCTTCTTCGTCGGAGTACTGAGTCAACGCGGAGAAGCGGAGGCAGCCTTTGGGGATGTCGGAGGAATCGTCGTCCGTGCAGATGATCAAGACGCCGTCGTTTTGGAGGTTTTTGACTTTACCGGCGTATTGAGATTGGGTGATGATTAGCTTCGCGGCGGAGTCTTTAGCCTGTTTAGTGATCTCCGCCGGAGTGAAGAGCGGGTTCGCGGAGGTTGCGGCGGCGCCGAGGAAGGAGGCGGCGAAGAAGGTGAGGACGACTTCCGGTGAATTCGGAAGGAGGAGCATTACGACGTCGTGCTGGTTCACACCGAGCTTGCGAAGACCGGCGGCGAGTTTGCGGGATGTTGCGTGGACGTCGGCGTGGGAGTATACATCGCCGGTGGGACCGTTGACCAAGCACGGTTTATCGGCGAATTCCGATAAATTCTGGAAGATGTATTCGTGGAGAGGGAGGTGGTTAGGGATGTAAATATCCGGCAGTTTTGACCGGAAAATGATGTCACTGCTCTGTTTCTGATCAGTGATCATCACTTCTTCTGGCGACATTATCAGAAGCTAAGTTATATCAAGTTTTTTTTATACTAAACTCTAATTTTTTTGCTGGTGCTGACTGTTGACCGATGGCTGAGACTGACAAAGAATCGTGATCAGTGTTCCAATATAAAACATCGCCGGAGAAGAAAAGAACAAACAGTAGGTGGTGAAAGTGTATTATTGTTATATGGTTTTTGCATGTGGTGGTGTATTATTAAAATCTATGGGTTTTTTTTTTTTTTAATTTGCATGTGGTGTATTTCTGTCTTTTCTATGCAATGAATCAATGATGGGTACGGTCTCTAGTCACAGACTGACAATATCGCAATCTTAATGTTGAGCTACTTCTTTTAGCATTATCCATGTTTCGATTTTATTTATTATTGTCTTCTGGGACTTCGACTTTCCTCCATTCATGGTTCTTGTTATAATTGCTATCCTTAACGATGGTTAGTTACTGTTAACTTTTCAAATGATTCAGCTTAAGGTTTATAATAGCAACCCTTAACTCTGTTATTGAAAAGGTACTACAGTGACCATATCCGAGGACATGGTCAAGACATCTCCATCTACAGATTGTTGGAAACTCAAGAAAATTTTAATTTCTCAAGACTACAACTGAAGATGATCATGTGAATTGCAATCTCTGAAATGAGGCATATTCTTATTATTCTGACTGGATGATCATAGTTTCTTAATGCTAAGACTTTTAGCTGTGGGCTTGAAGATTCTGAGAAGAAGTTCCTCTGCAACTTGCCCAGTACTCAGCAACGAGTTTGGAGAAGTAAGAATCAGTCTCCATCAGCTTCCAAGGCTCGTTATACTCCACAAGATCACCTGTTTGGCCATGAACTCATGATTGTTTATATTGGTTTAAGAGATGAAATAGAAGGTTTATTGGAGAGATAAGATGTTTACCAAAGGAGAGAACCATGACCATGTCACTGTCTATCACCGTTGGTACTCTGTGAGCTACTGTTATCACGGTGCACTCTGCAAACTCTTCTCTTATGATTCTCTGAATGATTGCATCTGTGGCTGAGTCAATGGAAGCTGTAGCTTCATCCAACACCAATATTTTGTTTCTCTTCAGCAAAACTCTGCCAAGACAGAACAGCTGTCTCTGTCCCACGCTCCAGTTCTCTCCTTCATCACTCACTTCACATTTTGTCACACCAACAATAAGAGATAAACATATGAGTGTAAAGACCAATTGGTGAAACGAAAACAATACTGTTTTTTTTTTTTTTTTTACAGTTACCTGAAGAATCAAGTTTATTAGGCAGATTGCTAATCGTCGTCTTTAGCTGGCACTTATCGAGAGCCTGTATGCAAAAATAATTTTTCATCAGAGAGGTTTTATAAAAAAAAAATTGATACATAAATCTCATTCTTGTTTCCTATTTCACCTTCCATATTTCACCGTCTGAGTAAACACCTAAAGGATCAAGGTTGGTTCTTATGCAGCCACGGAAAAGAGTTGGTTCTTGAGGAATGATGCTGAGTTTCTTTCTTAGGTCCTTTAGGCCAATCTTACATATGTCAATGCCATCAATCAATATGCAACCACTTGCTGGTTCTACTAAGCGAAACAAAGCACTGATTAAAGTGCTTTTCCCACTTCCCGTCCTGCCAACAACTCCAACTCTTGTCCCTTCCCTGAACGTGCAAGATATCCCTTTGAGAACCAACGGAGCATTTGGGCGATATCTTATCTGATGAAATTCAAAGAAAAGCAAAGCAAATCTTTTAGCGTAACTTGAAGTCAGAAGTCATAACCAGAACCATCATCTTTGTTATAGCAAATTATGTAAATCTTTCTTACCTTAAGCTCCTCTAAGTGAATTGTGCCGTTAGAGGGCCATGAGGAAGGTGGTCTTCTATCATCCACAACCGCAGGAGGTTCTTCTGGTATGCTCATATACTGTTTTATCCTCTCTACTGAAATGATAGAATTCGATAGTGTGCAATACCATCGGGTCAGAAACACCTGAGTTTGTGTCAATGTCAATGCATAGGAGAGTGAAAGCCCAACTAGGCCTGCAACACAAAGGCACAAAGTTCATGCAGAACCTTTCAGTTTGATGAATATCTTGAACTATTATAGCGAAGCTCTTCCAAAGGAAAGCTCAAGAGAAAGTGAAAATCGCTGGAAGATGTGATGAGGTTGATAATTCATGTACCTGGAGATATGTAGCCCTTGGGAATAAGGATAAGCAGAAGTGCACAAGTGAATAAAGTCACATTCTGCAGAATCTCTATCCTCAGAATCACCCACTCCATGGCTGCATTAGACAGAAAGAATAGCACGGCATCTGCATCGACTAGGTTTAGGTAGTTCTTAAAGAATCTCTCTACCGTTCCAAAGGCTCGTATTGTCACCACTCCAAGTGAGGTTTCTGCAGCATAATTCATCACTGGAGCTTTGGTTGTTCCGTTGATCCTAATCAGCTCTCTTGCAGAGGCTAAATAGTAATCCTTTTTTCAGAGAAGAGAGCAGATGTTAATAGTGACCTTTTTGCGGCATAAACCAACAAGAGAATATGTAAAATGGAAAAATATACAACCTGAACAAATTTCGTGGCTGCCAAAGCAAGAAGAGCGATGATGATTACTTGCCATGTCACATAAGTCATGACGAATATAGCTGCAATGAGCTCAACAGCTCCTGCTACCACAAAACTGAATGCAAATGGAATGTCAAAGTCCAAGACGTTCAAATCAGATGATGCCTGCCAATGTTAAATTAAATTATACCATTACATTGAGCTGTAGCGTTATTCACATTCAGGTAAAGCAAAATTAATCTTACTCGGGTGAGAATGCGTCCAACGGGAGTAGAATCGAAGAAAAGCATCGGGGCTTTGAAGACTGCATTTGTGAAACCAGAGAAGAAAGCTTTGGAAGCTTTTAGTCCAAGATGGGCAGCTGTAACAGCTCTCGTGTATACAAAACCAGCACTAAATGTTGAGATAATGCTATAGACCCCAATAAGAATTGTGGCAGTGAGTTTAGGGATCCCAATGCCATAAGCCAGCCAGTATGTTGATGCAGCCTGAAAAACTACAAAGCCAACCTGACCCAATACGCTTGACCATAGAAGAAACAATCCTTGGGAGACACGGAAATAGTCCAAGAAAGGTTTCAACCCAACATAACCTGTCTCTTTTTCTTCTTGTTGTGTTAGTTGTGCCCCTGGAATAGCCGTTATTGCGATCTCTTCTTTGTCGACAACCTCAATGTTTCTTATCTCTTTGTCTCTACCTCCTTTCCTAAGATCTCCAAGACTTTCATTACCAGCTAAAGGTAATACAGTTACTGCATCATTATGAGCATTCACCAGCTGTTTGAATGCAGTCCCCATCATTAAGAGCTCCTCATACTTTCCTAACTGAGTGATTCTTCCTTCTTCCATAACCTGATCATGATATTCAACCATTAATAATTAAATGGTGAAGACATAGACAAGTCTTTTCTTTATCTCCTGACATTCGAGTTTTACCAGAATTTGATCAACTTCAGATAGAAACTCGACTTGGTGAGTGACCAGAATGACAGTTTTCTCCCTCAGCGAGTCCTCTACACATTTCTGCAGTCACAATAAAACATATTAAGAAGCAGTCTTTAAGAGAAGCTTTTTCAAAAACAATGTTCTCTCACTTACATGAAAAAGAAATCCAGCTGTATGTGCATCCACGGCACTAAAAGGATCATCAAGAAGGTAAACATCAGCATCTGCATAGACAGCACGGGCCAACTGAATCCTTTGCTTTTGTCCTCCGCTCAAGTTAAGCCCCCTCTGTCCTATTTCTGTGAGATCACCATGTCCAAACCCATTTATGTCCTTATCCAACGCACATGCTTTAATAGCAGCATTGTATCTTGTGGTATCCATGGGCTTTCCATAGAGGATATTGTCCCTGATGGTACCACTTTGGATCCAAGAGGTCTGAGAAACATAAGCGATGGACCCGGAGACCTTTACCTGTTTCAATAAGACAACATAGAGGAAACATCTTTGAACAAACATACATATATCAAAATGAACATAAAAAAGGAGAAAGTCTTGGTGGCTGCTTTGCTTACAGTTCCGGAAACTTTAGGTATTTCTCTGAGTAATGCATGCAAAACCGATGATTTTCCTGCCCCAACTGGTCCACAAACCGCAGCTTTCTGCCCACGCTTGATTTCCAAATTTATATTTTGAAGAGTTGGAATCTTAGTTTCTGGATCCCAACTGAAGTTACCTGCTTGTATGTCAACTGCTGTTTCAGGTTTCTCCAGACCACTTCTTTCAATCTCATCAATCTTGAGCTCGTCGTCAAGTAGAAAGTTGTTTAGCCTATTGAAAGGGACACTGACTTGGATTACAGCAGAAATTGCCTCAGGTATTAGTTTAACAGGCTCTGACATAACTCTTAGCGTAGCTAAAACCGTGAAGATTGTGCTTGCATTCAGCGGCGCGCTCTTTGATAGAGCACAACCCACAAAAATGACGGAAGAAACTAATGTAGGAGACATCCAATACAAGAAAACACCAAAGGCCTTTGCCAGTTGAGCCTTAGCCAACCATTTGAATTCATCATCACGACAAGTTTCTATCTGTTTCTTGAACTCCTCTTCCCATGACTGCAGCTTAATGACTTTCATACTGTTCAGAATCTCTGATGTTGACCTCAGACGCTTATCCTGCGCGATCATGAACTGTGTCTGGCAGTTCTGTAACATCTTTGCAAATGGTAGATTTAGGAGACCACACAGTAGAAGAAGAAATAAACCAGGTAAAGCTCCAACTCCAACTACACAAAAAAGCACAGCTGTTGAAAGCAAAAGCTGCAGCGTAAAGCTCCATCCCGAGTGGAACCACCACAAGAATTCTCCCATCCGATACGCGTCCACCGCGATGTAATTCACAATCTCTCCGGATGAATGCCTTTTCCTCCCCAAGCTTGATATCTTTAACTGCTTTTTGTATGCAGCGACCATTAGCGCTGATCTAATCCTCATCCCTGATCTTCTTGCTGCAAAATACCAATGTCTCATCGACAAGGACTCAACTAGCTTCAGCATAACTAGACAAGCTAAGTTGAAGAAGCCAGCGCGGAGATCCCTCTGGTCGCTGTTTGCGTAGTCCACAAAGACATATAGCATGAGTGGAAGAGATACAACAGCAACGGTTCTGAGAAAGGCACATATTGCTATGAATATGTTTTCCTTGAAGTAAACTTTCGCCACGGCTCTAAACACCAAGTTAGTTTTCTTCGTTGAGCTTCCCTCTGTGAGAAGAGTATCCCAAGCTTGAGAGAATTTATTGTAAGCTAACTCGGCCTCATCCTCCGGGACTACACTTGGGATATCTTTTGCGGATAATGGTTTCTTGAAGCCCGCCAAGAGTAAAGGATTCATCCACGAGAATGTCAGGATACTGAAGAAGCCAGCTGTTGCTAACCTCGCGGAGTTTTCTCTAGGCTTTTCAATTAATAGAGGATCAGAAAGGCCTGTTTCACTGCAGTCTTGAGCAGGAGAAGCTCTGAGATTTATACAGGAGCAAAGGAGAAGCAAAAGGCTCATCAGCCAAGTTATGATGTCAAAGACTCTGATGCCTTTTCCTTGAGAAAGTATGTCGATATTTGCAGCTGATTCCAGCAAAGCAAAAGACACCCACCAAACGGATGCAAGAATCTTAATCCACTTTGAGCCATCAACAAGCAATGAAGCCGCAAGTGAGACCCAAATGATCCCTTGAACGAAGCAAGCAGCCCATGAGCTTTCGTCGACGTCATTAGAACCATCAGTCAGATTTTTCAGTCCAACACCAAAGAAAGTGATGCTAGTAATAGCACAACATACAGCTGCAGCCACAAAGATCCAGCTCTTCTTGCGGCTCCTGACAATAAACTGTTTGGAAACAACACAACCAGCTATCAACAGAAAGTAGAAGATGCAGAGGAAGAATAGATTTGTAAGATCTATGGCGGTTCTCTGGAAGCAATAAGAGGCCAAGTTCTGCTCAACGTCACACCATGGAAAGCTCCCTGCAACATGAAAGGAGATAAAAATTAGCAAATCACCAAACACTTTTTATGCATAATATATTAATCGAACTTTTAGTCTTTTGAGAAACACAGGACGCCAAGAAGATGAATAATTAAAGATCCCAGCATAGTGTTAACAATGATTGTACACAGAAATATTACTGTAACAAGTTCAGATTCAGAATAATGGTTGGTTTTTCCTCTACAAGCATTGAAACTAGTAACCCAAGAAATGAAGAAAGCAAAGAGAGTGAGTAAACAAAAAAGGTAAATCGTAGTACCAATCGAAACTGCCATTGTAGAAGCAGCAACAGAGCTCAATCAGTTACACACAGAAAAAAAAAGAGCAATACACAAAGAAGAACGAAAAAAAACTCTGCCTTTAACAAACGTGAGAAAGATTCTGACAAACGCTAAACGACGTATCCAAGTCACACACTCCTTAAAAATTCCAAAAATCTTTGTCGACTAAAATGATTGATCGCGCTATCACTATCCTCTTATCTTTGCATTTTCAACGTGGAATTTGTACTATCTTGTGAGACTATGAGTGATTTAGCTCACTGTGGACCAACATGAGGACACACGACAATCAACCACCAAGGACAATCAATCAATCATTCACGACAATGCATTTTCTTCTCTGGTTGGTTTGTTTGTTAATTTGTCGTCAAGGAAAGTTGAAGAGTAAAGTTAAGAACCTTTATCGTTTGTGTAGCTGTCTCCTCCGTTGCACCTCCTCGACGCCGTTTAATTTCTCGGCACTCTTACCAGATCCCTTTGTAAACCCACGGCGGATCCTTTCCTATTCCAAAGGCTCAGTAAATACAAAAACAACGAAACCCATTTAGAGATGGTCAGAAAATTGGGGAAAACAACTCCGGTCGTTTTGTTCGTTCTATTCCTCCGGATCCGATATGACCCAAAAATCAAACCGGAAAGTCTTTCGGATCCGAATATCGATCCGGTCAAACTGGGGTCAATGGATCTAATGCGCGCGGAATATTTTTCATAATCTTTTTGTCAAAATGTGCATATATACAAGTTACATGATTATACTTTATCAACAGAAAAAAAGTAGTAGACGTTATCATGCATTCTTTAGTAGTATATACAATAATTGTCTTTAGGGACGAAAAGAATAATATTTTAATTACATGCGAATGAAATTAATATACTTTGGCTTCATATTAGAAACATGTATTATTATTATACTACAAATAATGTAATAACGTCATGCACTTTGTGATTCTCCGGTAACTGTATTAAATATGAAATATATATGCATACGTAACTAAATATACTTTTAACTTTTTTAAGTATTAATTAAGTAAAAAAGGTAACAAATAATCGTATCATTCTAAATTTGGGCATGAAGGTTCTGAGAAGAAGAATTTCCTCTGCAACTTGCCCAATACTCAGCAACAAGCTTGGAGAAGTAAGAATCAGTTTCCATCAGCTTTGAAGGCTCGTTATACTCCACAAGATCACCTGTTTGGTCATGACTCATGCATGAGCGTCCATATAGGTTCACAATAGGTTCACGATAGGTTCAAAAGATGAAAGAGAGATAAGATGTTTACCAAAGGAGAGAACCATGACCATGTCACTGTCTATGACCGTTGGTACTCTGTGAGCTACTGTTATCACGGTGCACTCTGCAAACTCTTCTCTTATGATTCTCTGAATGATTGCATCTGTGGCTGAGTCAATGGAAGCTGTAGCTTCATCCAACACCAATATTTTGTTTCTCTTCAATAAAACTCTGCCAAGACAGAACAGCTGTCTCTGTCCCACGCTCCAGTTCTCTCCTTCATCACTCACTTCACATTTCGTCACACCAACAATAAGAGATAAACATATTTGGTG
The DNA here is from genome assembly GCA_900406535.1 of Noccaea bulbosa. Taxonomy (NCBI): domain Eukaryota; kingdom Viridiplantae; phylum Streptophyta; class Magnoliopsida; order Brassicales; family Brassicaceae; genus Noccaea; species Noccaea bulbosa. The sequence goes on along the minus strand of OVBJ01000183.1, from coordinate 68,481 downwards.
AAATGAAATAATCACTGTTTTTTGTTTTTCTCAGTTACCTGAAGAATCAAGTTTATTAGGCAGATTGCTAATCGTCGTCTTTAGCTGGCACTTATCGAGAGCCTGTATGCAAAAGGAATGGTTCCTCATAAAGGTTCTATTAAAATCTTTGATATATAGAAATCTCATGCTTGTTTCTTAATTAGTTCACCTTCCATATCTCCTCGTCGGAGTAAACACCTAAAGGATCAAGGTTGGTTCTTATGCAGCCACGGAAAAGAGTTGGTTCTTGAGGAATGATGCTGAGTTTTGTTCTCAGGTCTTTTAGGCCAATCTTACTTATGTCAATGCCATCAATCAATATGCAACCACTTGCTGGTTCCACCAAGCGAAACAAAGCACTGATTAAAGTGCTTTTCCCACTTCCTGTCCTACCGACAACTCCTACTCTTGTCCCTTCCCTGAATGTGCAAGAAATTCCTTTGAGAACCAACGGAGCATTGGGGCGATATCTTATCTGCAAACGTAATTAAAGAATCAACAACAATGCCTTGAGCATAATCTAAAACCATCACTCTATGAAATAAAAATGTAACTTCTTACCGTAAGCTCCTGTAAGTGAATTGTTCCATTAGAAGGCCATGAGGAAGGTGGTCTTCTATCATCCACAACTGCAGGAGGTTCTGCTGGTATGCTCATATACTGTTTTATCCTCTCTACCGAAATAATTGAATTCGATAATGTGCAATACCATCGGGTCAGAAACACCTGAGTTTGTGTCAATGTCAATGCATACGAGAGTGAAAGCCCAACTAGGCCTGCAACACAAAGGCACAAGTTCATGCCGAACTTTTTAGTTTGATGAATATCCTGAACAAATATAACAAAACTCTTCCAAATAAAGATCTCATATCTATACTTCCATTTGCTATGAAACATGTAAAGTTAACAGCAAAAATCGCTGGAAGATGTGATGAGGTAACAAAATTCAGATACCTGGAGCTATGTAGCCCTTGGGAATAAGGATAAGTAGAAGTGCACATGTAAATAAAGTCACATTCTGCAGAGTTTCTATCCTCAGAATCACCCACTCCATGGCTGCATTAGACAGAAAGAACAGCCCCGCATCTGCATCGACTAGGTTTAAGTAGTTCTTAAAGAATCTCTCTACGGTTCCAAAGGCTCGTATTGTCACCACTCCAAGTGAGGTTTCTGCAGCATAATTCATCACTGGAGCTTTGGTTGTTCCGTTGATCCTAATCAGCTCCCTTGCAGACGCTAAATAGTAATCCTTTTTCAAAGAAGAGGGCATATGTTAACAAGTAACTTCTAGGCTGCGTAAACCAACTAAGAAAATATGTAAATTCGAAACATGTACCTGAACAACTTTCGTGCCTGCCAAAGCAAGAAGAGCGATGATAATTACTTGCCATGTCACATATGTCATGACGAATAGAGCTGCAGTGAGCTCAACCGCAGGTGCTACCACAAATATGAATGCAAACGGAATGTCAAAGTCCAAGACGTTCAAATCGGAAGATGCCTGCCAAAGTTACATTCAATTATATCACACTACATTAGGCTGTAATGATATTCATATACATGTAATCAAAGCTGTCTTACTCTGGTGAGAATGCGTCCAACCGGAGTAGAATCAAAGAAAAGCATCGGGGCTTTGAAGACTGCATTTGTGAAACCAGAGAAGAAAGCTTTCGAAGCTTTTAGTCCAAGATGGGCAGTTGTAAGAGCTCTCGTGTATACAAAACCAGCACTAAGAGTTGAGATAATGCTATAGACCCCAATAAGCATTGTGGCAGTGAGTTTAGGGATCCCAATGCCATAAGCCAGCCAGTATGTTGATGCAGCCTGAAAAACTACAAAGCCAACCTGACACAATACGCTTGACCATAAGAGAAACCATCCTTGGGAGACACGGAAATAGTCCAAGAAAGGTTTCAACCCAACATAACCTGTCTCTTTTTCTTCTTCCTGTGTAAGTTGTGCCCCTGGAATATCCGCTGTTCCGATATATTCTTCGAATTTTTCGAGAACCTCGATGTTTCCTGTCTCTCTGTCTCTACCTCCTATACTAAGATCTCCTAGACTTTCATTACTAGCTAAAGGTAATACAGTTACTGCATCATTATGAGCATTCACGAGCAGTTTGAATGCAGTCCCCATCATTAAGAGCTCCTCATACTTTCCTAACTGAGTGATTCTTCCTTCCTCCATAACCTGATCAACATCATTAATCTTTAAACATCAAACGGCTAAGACATAGAGTGTTTGTTAATCTGCTACTACTCAAGTTTTACCAGAATTTGATCAACTCTTGAGAGAAACTCGACTTGGTGAGTGACCAGAATGACAGTTTTCTCCCTTAACGAGTCCTCTACACATTTCTGCAGTCACAATAAAACATGTTAAGAAGCAGTCTTATATAAAACCTTCTTCAAGAGCAATATTCTCACTTACATGAAAAAGAAATCCAGCTGTATGTGCATCCACGGCACTAAAAGGGTCATCAAGAAGGTAAACATCAGCGTCTGCATAGACAGCGCGTGCCAGCTGAATCCTTTGCTTTTGTCCTCCACTCAAGTTAAGCCCTCTCTGTCCTATTTCTGTGAGATCACCATGTCCAAACCCATCTATGTCCTTATCCAACGCACATGCTTTAATAGCAGCATTGTATCTTGTGGTATCCATGGGCTTTCCATAGAGAATATTGTCCCTGATGGTACCACTTTGGATCCAAGAACTCTGAGAAACATAAGCGATGGACCCCAAGACCTTTACCTGTTTCAATAAGACAACATAAAGGAAACATCTTTGAACAAACACATACATATATCAAAATGAACATAAAAAAGGATAAAGTCTTGGAGGCTGCTTTGCTTACAGTTCCGGAAACTTTAGGTATTTCTCCAAGTACTGCATGCAAAACCGATGATTTTCCTGCCCCAACTGGTCCACAAACCGCAACTTTCTGCCCACGCTTGATTTCCAAATTTATATTTTGAAGAGTCGGAATCTTAGTTTCTGGATCCCAACTGAAGTTACCTTCTTGTATGTCAACTGCTGTTCCAGATTTCTCCACACCACTTCTTTCAATCTCATCAATCTTGAGCTCGTCGTCAAGGAGGAAGTTGTTTATCCTATCGAAAGAGACACTGACTTGGATTACAGCAGATATCGCCTCAGGTATAATTCTAACAGGCTCTGACATCACTCTTAGTGTAGCTAAAACCGTGAAGATGGTGCTTGCATTCAGCGGCGCACTCTTCAACAAAGCACATCCCACAAAGATAACAGAAGAAACAATTGCTGGAGACATCCAATACAAGAAACTACCAAATGCCTTTGTCAGCTGAGCCTTAGCCAACCATTTGAATTCATTATCACGACAAGACTCTATCTGTTTTTTGAACTCATCTTCCCATGACTGCAGCTTAATGACTTTCATACTGTTCAGAACCTCTGAGGTTAACCTTAAACGCTTATCCTGTGCAATCATGAACTGTGTCTGGCAGTTCTGTAACATCTTTGCAAATGGTAGATTTAGGAGACCACACAGTAGAAGAAGAAATAAACCAGGTAAAGCTCCAACTCCAACTACACCGAAAAGCACAGCTGTTGAAAGCAAAAGCTGCAGCGTAAGGCTCCATCCGGAGTGGAACCACCACAAGAATTCTCCCATCCGATATGCATCCACCGCGATGTAATTCACAATCTCTCCAGATGAATGCCTTTTCCTCCCTAAGCTTGATAACTTTAACTGCTTTTTGTATGCAGCGACCATTAGCGCTGATCTAATCCTCATCCCTGATCTTCTTGCTGCAAAATACCAATGTCTCATCGACAAGGACTCAACTAGCTTCAGCATAACTAGACAAGCTAAGTTGGAAAAGCCAACGCGGAGATCCCTCTGGTCGCTGTTTGCGTAGTCCACAAAGACATATAGCATTAGTGGAAGAGATACAACAGCAACGGTTCTCAAAAAGGCATAAACTGCTATGGATATGTTTTCCTTGAAGTAAACTTTGGCAACCGCTCTAAACACCAAGTTTCTTTTCTTCGTTGAGCTTCCCTCTGTGAGAAGAGTAGCCCACGCTTGAGAGAATTTATGGTAAGCTAACTCAGCCTCATCCTCCGGGACTACACTTGGGATATCTTCTCGGGATAATGGTTTCTTGAAACCCAAAGAGAGTAAAGGATTCATCCAAGAGAACGATAGATAGCTGAAAAACCCAGCTGTTGCTAACCTCGCGGAGTTTTTTCGAGGCTTTTCAGTTAGCAAAGGATCAGAAAGGCCTGTTTCATTGCAATCTTGAGCAGGAGACGCTCTGAGATTTATACAGGAGCAAAGGAGAAGCAAAAGGCTCATCAGCCAGGTAATGATATCCAACGCTCTGATGCCTTTTCCCTGCGAAAGTAGCTCAATCTTTGCTCCTGAATCCAGCAAAGCAAAAGATACCCACCAAAGAGAAGCAAGAATCTCAATCCACTTTGAGCCGTTAACAAGCAGCGAAACCACAAGTGAGACCCAGATGATCCATTCAACGAAGCAAGCAGCCCAGGAGATTTCATTGACGTCATTAGCATCATAAAAAAGAATTTTCAGTCCAACACCAAGGAAAATGATGCTAGTAACAGCACAACATACAGCAGCAGCCACAAAGATCCAGCTTGTCTTGCGGCGCCGGACAATACAACGTCCGGAAACAACACAACCAGCTATCAAGAGCAAGTAGAAGATGCAGAGGAAGAATATATTTACAAGATCTATGGCGGTTCTTTGGAAGCAATAAGATGCCAAATTCAACTCAACGTCACACCATGGAAAGCCCCCTACATCATTAAAAAAAAAACGACAAAGAGGGAAAAATTAGCAAACCATGAACACTTATAAAAGCATAATATATAGTTTATTAATAGAACTTTTTGTCTTTTAAGGAACACAAGATGCCAAGAAGGTGAATATCACAAGATCCCAAAAATATACTAACTATCAAGAATTATTATAACTCGTTAGATACAAGAACCTCCCTCACACACAACCCAAGAATGTCACAAACGTTTAAAAAAGAATGAAAATTAAGCAGTGAAACAAGTAACCCAAGAATTGAAGAAAAGGCAAAGTAAGAGTCACTTTGAGTTTAAAAATGTGTAAACCGTACCAGTCGAAACCACCATTGTAGAAGCAGCAACAGAGCTCAATCAATTACAAAACGAAAAAAAACTCTGACTTTAATCAAAAGTCCAGCTCTCTCCTATTTCTAGTCCCAAATCTTTAGTCGAGTAAAAAAGATGATTGATGGCATTAGCGGCGTTTGTTTATCTTTACAGTCTGATGTGGGTACTACAATCATAAGATGGGTAGTTGCAACTGCATAGTTAAAAATTAAAAACTTCGGATCTGTATATGTGCTCTCTGCTCACTACGGACCCACAAGAGGAGGACACACGACAATGACGGATCTCGATTCATTCACGAATGATTGAACAAATAAAAAATAAACATCTTTCTTCTTCTCTGGTTTTAGTAATATTTTTAAAGGTACAGTAATTGTTTGTTAGTCGTCAAGGAAAGGAAAGAGATAGATTAGTTGATTGTTATGACTTAAAAGAGTAAAGAACCTCTTCGTTTCTGTAGGAGGTGTAGCTGCTGTCTCCTCCGTTGCACCTCCTTCGAGCCGCCGTTAAATTTCTCGGCCGTCTATGGCGGATTTAGAGAAATGTGAATCCTTTCCTATTCCAGTTTCCAAGGATTGAGTAAAATACGAAACAACGAAAACACACATACAGCTCCAAAGTTTCTCTACGATTCAGAAAATTCGGAAAATCAACTTCGGTGGATTTGTTCGTTCTATTTCTCTACGATTGGTTAACCAAAAATCAAACCGGAAAGTCTTTCGTATGCTCCCGAATTACCGAATATATCGATCCGGTCCAATTAAGGGCAGATTATGTCTTATTAGAATGCAATTTTGGGATTCTCCTGCAAATGTATTTAGTATGTGATGCATAATTGCATATACTTTTAATATTCGTAAAGTGAAACATGAAACAAAACAAAACAAAAAACGTATTTGAGAAAAAAAATAATCAAATAATCGTATTATGAAGAGTGTGAAGAAGAATAACGAGCAACGGAAGGGATGGATCTCATAGGGAATTAGGGATTGACAATGAAGAGTAAGTAAACCTTAAAATTTCTTTATAAATCATATAGTCTACCAGCCTAACAAATGTACTTTTTTTTGGCATGTGATCAAGTTGATTACATACATTATTTAGAACTTAAGTCATTTCTACTTTCTGTATTAAAATAATTTTATTAGTTAATCTATTATATCCACGATTTGATGCTATTAGAAAATGAAAGAATCCTAGGAGGAGAGATTTCATGCTATTATAAAATGAAAGAATAGTAGGATAATTTGACGTACTGTTTTTGGACTATTTTATCTGAAAGATTGTAAAAATTTTATATGATAGTTTTTGGAGTAATTTAGAGCGTTATATAAAAGATAAAGCTTTATTATTTGGTTATGAATAATGTCCAGTAACGGTTAAATGAGGAATGAAATCCGAGAAAAGAAAAACATAACTAAACTTAAATATTTTAACTTGGTTAAAGTTGTAAGTTATCTTAAAGATTTTAAATTGTAAATTATGATAACTTGGTGACAGTAACATCATTGTCATTTTTCTAATTTCTATCTTATTTGTTGCTTTTTAATTAGCTTGCCTGCTTTGGTTGACCCGTCGTTGCCAACTTGGTTAGCCCACGAGACTCGCCTATTTGCAACGCCTTAATAAATTTTGGTTCGTATTGTTGTCAAACAAAAAATTTTAACTTGTCTGTTACCCTGCCCAAACCAAAAAAACTTCGGAGAAAGAAAACGAGGTGAGGCTAGTTTTTGGGCCACTTTCCCGACAGAAAGACTTATTGGGCCAGTAATGTTAGAATGGGCTCCAAAGTGTTTTTTCAGGTTTTTTAATTTTCAGGTTTTGCGCCAGTATGATCTACAATAATTTAGACTGAAATCTTGTGAGCATAATGGTTAATTGGAACTATATTCTTACTTATAACTAAATTAGATCTGACTGATCAACTAGCCATGGTTTATTCTTAAACAGAGTAATCATTTTCGATTCAGGAGAGGAAATTGGAGGATTTTACGTAGTATCACAAAATAGTAAAAGGACTCAAACTGAAATTAACATGAAAATGATTTTGTGCATGCATGAGCATATATACACAACTCTATTTGTATATATGTTCCATACAAATCATACACCAGAAAGGTTATCATTTGCATGATAAAGCAGTTAGATCAATAACTGATCATTAGAAACAAATTTGATAAACACTCATCAAAAACTGATGCAACAAGTTAGACTTTGTGTTACAACCAAACTATACCCTTAAGTCCGTCTCTTCGGTTCTCTTTCTCATGTTGACTTTAGTTTGTGCACTTCATATGNCCCCCAAAAAAAAAAAAAAAAAAAAAAAAAAATCAAAACTATCACAATGATATACACAAAACTATATAGATCTCTCTGTTAAAAAAAAATCCTTACCAGAATAGAATGGAGTTGGCTTAGAAGTGGAATGAGCAAAGAAATTAAACTACTTATATCACTTTCAACCATCTGATGACTCTCGTCTTTCGCCGAAAGTACATTGATGAATGTGTTGTTGTTTGGAACCAGCTTAAGAGCCACCTTAAGACAAACACAAGCACATCCCAATAAATTGTTATGAGAATAATTTGTTTCTCTTCTCGAGTTGATGAACATTAATATATAATCATACCTTGAACGCAGCAGAAGATATCCATCCATGCCATGGTTTTATAGTCAAATTATAACTTTCTTCTACGGCTTGTTCCATGTTTTGTGACATGTCTTTGACCAGCCGTTGCAATAGCGCCAGTGTAAAATCCATCGCTCTAAATATTGTGGGATTCAATTGTTACAAACCCTATTCGTTGTTGGAGTTTCTATATGGTTTGAACTAAACCGGTTTTTGATAAATTTAGTTGCACGAGAAATGATACCGTACCTCGTTAGCCAAAGAGCAGCTCTGCTACAGCTTTTAGGCTTCCTAGAGGATCCTTCCTTTGTTTCTTTTCTCAGTATCTCAACCAAGTTTGAGTAGAGAATAGGATCGGATTCCCACATCGTCTCCAATCTCTACACCAAATCAACAATCATAATGTGTTAAATTAAATAACTGATAAAATCATTAATAAGAAGGGGGGAAAACGAGGTCCATTCATTCGATAGAGATTTAAGGAAATGACGAAAATGATCCTGAAAGCAACGTAAAGGTCTAGATGGGTCCACGTGTCGAAAGAGATGAAACATCGAGTCGAAACATCAGTTTTTTAATCATACTTACTAATTATACGTTGAACTTTAGAGGGTAGCAAAGGAAAAATAGTAGTATAGCGTAAGAAAATTAATTTACATATTTATAAATTGGGTTACGCAAGTGATTACGAGCATTGAAAACGATGCGTCTATGTTTATTAGTATTAAACATACAAAAAGACAAAATTAATTACTTGAATATTTTGATCAATGTCTTGTCGGAGAACAGCCATTGTCGGGCCAATCTTATCTGCAATCAATCAACAAAGTTTCAGGACAACCATTGGAGGAACTAGTTTTGCTGTTATTCAAGAAAACCAAACAGTAGTGATATTCGGAAACTAGAACAAACTCTTTAACTTAAATGAAAAGAAGGAAAAACACTATAAATTTTTATTTATATACCAAGAACTTGGATGATTAATCTGCAGAATGAAAGGAGAGGTTTCAAAGGTAGATTGATGATGTTGGTGGATTCTGTTTCAGTATTAACTATTGTGGTCTTGGCTATGGAAAGAACAGAGAGTTCTTCAATGGCGGATCCAATCTCTGTCATCTTCCTCTTCTTCATTGTCTCTTCCATCTCGCATCTCTTTCGTTTCATCTTCAGTAATTTTTCTCTTGCTTCCTCGAGTATGTGTGTGTGTATGCCTCTACTAAACCAACACTAGGGAATACGGCTATTTATAATTCCGACTATTATTGACTCTTTCCTTTTTTTTTTTTTTTTTTTAATTCCGGAATATTTGTTAATTATATCTTCTAATACTCCCTCTGTTACTTAATAGTTGATGTTTAAGGAAAAATGTGTTTGGATGTATCTGGATGTGTTTTGAGTCCAGATACATCCAAATAATGTCTAAATGCATTTTTCTTTAAACATTAACTATTAAAGAACAGAGGAAGTATGTACGAAATACATTATCTATAGAGTATATATATACTATAGAGATAATAATTTGTTTATGGATTCTCTCATCGAGATGATGGTGATTACTGATTGGCAACCCCTATGTTTGACCTAGCTATCGTTATTAGTTCCGGGTATTTATCATTTTTTGTGGTAAAATGTTAAATTTAATATAAATTTTAATTTAATTTTTGACAGACTTATACGAAGAAAACAAATAGCAAAAAAAAACACCCAAGAAAAAAAATTACAGAACAACAACAACGAAACCTAGTATAGTAGTATATGTAAAACCGAACTGAATTAGCAAAACTAAACAAAGAGACTGAATTAGAAATTGAAGAAGTCGCTCCCTACCTTCGAACGCCAGATAAGTCATTGTAGTTTGCCACGAACAACTGTTCAAGATTCTAATCCATTTTGTTTACTAACACAATACTTTGCTCATTAATTTAGATTGCCAAATTCTCCCCTAATGGTACAATTTGCGCCCAAAGCGCTTTTTGTCACAATACATATAACTAGACATACCATTTTTTGTCCACAGCAATACCTTTCTTTCTATATATAACTAAACGAATCTGAGATAACTAAGCTTAACAATAAATAAATTAATAGTCAGATGAAGCTTCTTACTTCTAGTCTTCTACGGAGGAGTGTCTAGAAGCATGTAGGTAGGACCTTCAAAAGTCCAAATGATAGCCTAGTAGATAAGATATCAAATTTATGAACAATTTTAGATAAAATGATAAAGAATTTGCACATACATCATCATTTACAATTATTCACATATGCACATATATATACATATCATACACGTACACGTGGCGGCATGTCGTTTTGTGTGCAAATGTACATGGAGAAAATGGGGGGCAGTTAATGAGTTTAATTTGCGGGTCAAACGTCGTAATTATACATAACTATATTTAGTATTTTTCGTTTAAATTTCTTAAGATCATCTTTATTTGGTTAAACTTCTAAACAAGCCGACTGCTAATTATCATATTAAGTTGTGAACTGTTTCTTTGGTATATATTTGATGTTTTGTTGTCGAAATTATTATTTTTGTAACATTAGGATGTAGGAATGGCCTAAAGGAGGGATGCTATAACAAAGAAAGCTGTGAGATCACATCTCAAGGCAAAATTCAGATAAGAGATAACCATAAGTGAACATGTGTTCATATAACATTAATCGAACGGTCCCTTTGGTAAATGAAGTAATGTCGAGAATCTATAGAACATGCTGGTGGGTAAGGCACTCTAACAATTAGTGGGACGATAAGCCTTGGTTCAAAAAACAAAAACAATTAGTGGGACGAATATTTTTGCTTATGTGTTAATTATATATTAAATACATTTTCTATACATACAATTTCAACTCCCCCACCCCTCGGACCCTCTGTTCTCATCCCGATTCATGAATGACCAACTAATAATCGTGTTGCACAATACAGTTAACATGGCTAAGCCAAGCACGCCGTTTATATTCATTTAATCTGTTAGTCAACAAATGATTTAACCATTTCTTCTTTTTTAGAATCTATTAATTGTGGTATGGATTAGTTTAGAGTTATTTAAATATTCTTTCCGTTCCTAAATATAAAATGTTTTAACATTTTTTTCTTATTCCATAATATAATATGTTTTACACTTTTAAGTTATTTTTTATTAATTGATGATTGTATATTACAAACTTCAAAAAGTATTTATTATATTTATTTGAATACTTGAATTACTATTGGTTAATATTAATCTAAAAGTACTTGAATTAAAACACAAAATGAAATATTAAATGTTTAGTAGTATTTGTAAAAAATCAAAACATCTTTATTGTGTCAAGGGAGTATTTCTTAATGTGTAGTATGTTACAGCATACCAATTACCAAGTCCTCCGAATATGGTCTACTTTTGTTCCTATCCAGACCATAGGGTCTCGAATCACGATGTAGATTCTTAAAAATAGAATAATACTACTACTAAGCTACTTAATAATGATCTTTTGTCGCACTTACTGATAATAATTAATTTTTTATTTTATAACCAACCTATTAATCTCCATGTCCCTATTGTTAACTTGTTAATTAAGGGTTATCTCTTTCTTGATCTCTGTGTATGCGAGGTTGATTTAACCCTATGTGAGTTTGTTTATGCCCTGTGTACTATGTAACTATCCTTTTCATACTATAACAAAAGTTGGATTATGTAAATTCGTGATCTACAAGAGCAGTCGAACGCGTTGTTGTCATAATGTCATCGTGACACTGGCACCTATTTTTATGAGTTCCACTGTAATTTCGTACTTATTACTACCGTTATGTGATATTTTCACAAGCAATGCGCATTTTATGTTACTTTTATCTCTTGAAGAGAGAATTGTTGAGTAGATTTTATCCATTATTTTTCATACAATTTGATCATGGGAAAATAACCATTCGTCACTTGCATAGAGGTAAAATAGTTTTTTTGGGTCTTGCTAGTTAGTGTGCGTTGGATAACTCAACGTAGGCATAAGTCCAGTCCAAGGCGCATTGGAGGACAATATCTGGTCTCAACAAGTGCGAGCTATCGGTGATTCACAGAATCACACCATATATTCCTAATAGTTAATTCAAAGACATGATGGCTAAATTATACGTAACTTTACGAGTTTCATCTAAACTAAATTATACATTACTTTTAACTGGTTCACTAAAATTAAATACATTAACGTGCATGGTTATAAGTGATTTACCTAAAAGATTAAAACTAATTATTTTTTATCCTAACACATATTATTCTCTTAGTCTATCATGTTATTTACAGTTTCTCTTCAAACAATTATAGAATTAAGATAAGTTAGAAAGTATAGTTCGGAACTTCGGATAGATCAAGAAATATTTTAACTTTCCGAATATTGCCAGATATATACCACAAGCTTCCCATGCCGCTTTCTAATTTTGAATAGTGTGAATACCCAAGATTCTTTATATTTAATTGTTTGTTTTTACTTTGGACCGTTTACCAACATTTAACAATAGTATTGATGAAATAAGCGAAGCATCAAGCTGTAAGTTGTTGTTAAGACTCGTCGTTATTTTACCCGCTTACTCTACCTATCACATTATTTACAGCTTCTCCAACGTCAAGATATTAATTAATACGAAGAGATCAAGAAAAGAAAAAAAGAATAGATCAAGAAATATTTAACTTTCCGAATATTGGCAGATATGTACCACTTCCCATGCCATTTCTAATTTATTTAGTGTGTGCTCAAGATTCTTTACCCTTAATGTGTTTGAAAATTAAGTAACAAACCGAAGCGTTTTTTTGTTCCTTTTAACAACAAAACAAAAAACAAACAAACCAACGCCTTTATCTTGTAGTACAATAAGGGCATAATCCATCCAAATTATATTTGAGATTGTCTTATTCGTATTCAAGTAGCTACTATACATGTACACATATCCAATTACGTATATACATCTCCTATTTTTTCGACGTATATATATCTCTTTTCATTCAGATATAAGTACTTTTGTTTTTCTAGGATCTCTTGGTAACTTAATTTTGGAGTTCGTGTGATTTAAGGATCTAAATGGTCATCTATATAATCTAGCGGCGTATGAGACTATCCATGCTAAAGATTCAGATAGTATTGAAGAAGAGAGCTAAATGAAGTTTTAGGGTTCGTATGTATCATATACATATATCTGATGCTCACTTTTGAAAATGATTTTTTTTTTTTAATAAAGAAAACATGCTTATCATTAATAAGTCATGCTGGCTATAAAAAAAACACATATAAGAGACGAGATTATTATTATTATTATTTCTTTTTTTGATAGATCGGCTGATCTGGTCAGTCCGGTAGAAACGTAGCGAAGTGTTTTGTGGACTAATCCATTGGTTCAACGGTTCAACAATCATGATAAACAAATATTATCAAATTAAAAATAACTAATATGTTCTATTAGTTATTTGAAAATAACTAGTTAATTAAAAATGATGATAAACAAATATGTTCTAGGTTCCGCTTGATGTACTTGGTATATGCTCTGCAGTCTGCATCATTAACAATATATATATATAATACAACAAAACTACTAACCAGCCCAGAGCATTTGAATCAAGTTGTGCACAGAAATGTCGTCTAACCAATCACGATAACACTTATCGTATATCGATCGTATATAATTATTCTGATTTGAAGTTTCATTCTCATCATAAAGAACCATGAAAATGTTAGGAAACACAGTATGGGCTTTTTGAAACAGATGAACTATATATGGGCATTACGAGTATGAAATTTGGATGAAGACTCGAAAGGCTTATTAGAAATTTTGGGCTCAAGGAAATGACCAAACTCGTAATTCAGACCAAAACACAAAGCGACGACAAGATGATACAAATACTCTTTCGTTAAACACCTTGCTTTCGAACTAGATCTATAAAAAATAATCTACTTAAAATTCTGTAACTTTTGAATTCTTTCTTATAAACCATATATCAATCAAAGGCCACACCTCACACCACACAAAGTCATTCACACAGTCCAATAATTATGAGGTTTGACAAAGCTCCACGTCACCGCACGTGACTCTAACATAGACTTCCAAACTCGTGTAAAAAAGAGAACAAACCAACGGTAAGAGTGATTTTTTGCTCGGTCGTTTTTTTTCTTCGAAATCCCGATTTCACCCTTTTCGCAAAGTCNAACCCTTTTTTTTTTTTTTTTTTTTTTTTAATCGTGTACATGTTGAGAGAGAGAGAGAGAGAGAGAGTGTGGATTATTTGTTTGTCGAAATCTGGGAATCTTCTGATACTGATTGATCGAATGCTTCTTTAAGGAGAGAAGAAAAATCCATCTCCGAAGCTCGAATTGAAATCTCGCGATTGATGATCTAATTCTTTTTGGATGTTAATTATTGCTTCGTCGATTCGTTAATCTATTAGTTTATTATCTGGGGAAGATAGTGTGTGTGTGAGAGAGAGAGAGAGAGAGACAGAAAAGGAGAAAATGAACGGTGGTGATGAGGTCGGAGCTTCGTCAGACTTACCTCCGCCTCTGGATTGGAGATTCTCTCAGGTATTCGGTGAACGCAGCGCCGGCGAAGAAGTTCAAGAAGGTAGGCATCGATTCACATGCATCTCTCTGCTTCTGCTTTAGCTCACCATTGGATCTAATCCTCCTGATCTTTGATTAGGGTTTAATCTGGTCGTGTAGATCTATTAAGCTTCTTGGATTGTTTAGGCGATTACGTTATTAATTTGTGTGGTCATTGTAAAGTTTTGATTTTTGATCGAAATTTAGTGGTTTTTATGTCATAAGAAAGTGATTAGTGTTATACTTGTGGCAGAAAAAGGAGTTACTTTTCTTTTGCGTTAGAGCTTGGATTGTAATCACATTACGAAAGGATGTTTATCTAAATTCGGATTAAAATTGTTAAACTGTAGCTGGTGTTTCCTCTGCAGTTGATATAATATCAGCGATTGAGTTTGATAAATCCGGAGACCACCTTGCTACTGGGGACCGTGGAGGACGTGTTGTTCTTTTCGAGAGAACAGATTCCAAAAATGTAGGACCTCATTTGCCTTGCAAGCTTCTTTTTTTTAGTACCTAAATTCGAGATGAGATGGTTATGTTGTGTGATGCTTTGTTGCATGCTATTGATTAACAGACCAGTGGAGATAGAAGAGACCTCGAAGAAACAGACTATCCACTGAGGCACCCGGAGTTTCGTTATAAAACTGAATTTCAGAGTCATGAGCCTGAGGTACGTCTTTTGCTTTCTTCCTTCACACAACATAGACTACGTTTCTCATGCTCTCGATCCTTGTCTACCAGTTTGATTACCTCAAGAGTTTGGAGATAGAGGAGAAGATCAACAAAATTAGATGGTCTCAAACAGCTAACGGTGCTCTTTTTCTCCTTTCGACAAATGATAAAACTATCAAGTTCTGGAAGGTGACAAGTTTGCCTTTAGATGTTCTCTTTGGATCTTGTTTACCAGTTACCTTCTAAGCTGAATATTTAATCAGGATCCGTTTCTTTTCTTATGTGCGAGTTTCAAACAGGTTCAAGATAAAAAGATCAAGAAAATTTGTGACATAAACACAGATTCTTCCAGACCTCTAGCAAATGGAAGTGTTGCAAGCTCGAGTAATTCAAACACATGCCTCACTAACGGAGGATCACCTGACAAATTAATCAATTCTTTAAGTAATGACTACTCGTTTCCGCCAGGAGGCATCCCGTCGCTGCAATTACCGGTAGTTGACTCTGCGCGACTTTTCGTTCTCTCTTTTATCGTTTGTGGTTTGGCTAGATCTTAGTTTCGATAAGAAATTTCTTAGGAACTCATGATCCCTCAGCAAGAAACCCAAAACCTTTTAAATCTTCGGGATTAACTTAATTGTAGAGTCAAAGTTTGAATGCTTGAGTGAGCTTAATATGAACATTGGCATGTAATGAAATCTCAAATAGCATTACTTGCATCAATTTAGGTTTCTCAGTCCTAGTTTCCTGTGATTTTTTTCCTTTCCATGCTCTTTACTTGTTTTGATTATAATTTTCTGTTCTTTTCTTAATGCGGAAATTCTTATTTTACTCAGAGTGTAGACTAATAATTCGCTTACAACCTACAGGTAACTACTAGCTATGAGACTAGCCCTGTGGCTAGATGTCGAAGAGTGTACACTCATGCTCATGATTATCATATCAATTCAATCTCAAACAATAGGTAGGTTATCCGTCCATTTGGTCACACAGTTGCTTTCCTTCCTCTTACTTAAACTGATCATGTTCTTCTCTTGGTGATTTTGCCACCAAATTTCAAGTGACGGCGAGACATTTATTTCTGCTGACGATTTGCGAATAAATCTTTGGAACCTGGAGATCAGCAATCAAAGTTTTAACATTGTTGATGTCAAGCCTGCAAATATGGAAGATCTAACTGGTAAGCTGCTTTTTTTTGCTTTTGAAGTGCTGCAATCATAATCTGGAGAAGGGAAGATCAAATTGGTTATCACCTTTTTGTGTCCTTTCTCTTTTATGGTCCTTCAGTGATGTAATTGTCCTTTTGGGGCCATGCCGCTCTTAATTGTCATTTGGATATTATAGCGTGGTCAATAATATGATTGATTTGCTTTTAAGTAAAAGTTTGAGCTGAGGGGGAGTTAATTGGAGCTGCAATATTTACCTTATCCGTTGTTGCAGAGGTTATCACATCAGCCGAATTTCATCCTACCCATTGCAATACGTTAGCGTATAGCAGTTCGAAAGGCTCAATTCGCCTGATTGATCTGCGACAATCAGCTTTATGTGACTCACATTCCAAATTGTAAGTCTTGAGACTGATTGACATACTAATAGGTTCTTAGTAATGCAATATATGGAAAAAAGGATCCAAATATGTATAGATATCTAAGTTACTCCGTCAGAATGTGATTACACTACGTCAACTCCTATAGGAATAATGTCTGAAGCTCAGAATAAAGTGAATGCTGTTTCGTAACTAGCAAACAACATTTAAAAGGCTAAAATATGCATGCTAGGGGGATCACACAGGCATAATCTACTGATGTTGAGGATACCATAGTTGATTATCTTCTAGTGTTTCATAACTTGCTGCAACAACACAGGTTAACATTGCTTGTTTGTGCAGGTTTGAGGACACAGAGACACCAACTTCTAGATCATTCTTCACAGAGATAATTGCTTCAATTTCAGACATCAAATTTGCGAAAGGGGGAAGATATATACTTAGCCGTGACTACATGACGCTCAAGGTCCATACTTTTTTTTCAAATTTTCCTTATGCTTTATGTCTCATTAAACCGAGAGAGTTACATTTGGCATTGGTTGTGCCATGCCTTTAAAGTTATCAGTGATTACTTTCAAACTGAATATTGGACTCATGGTTATGTGTTACATGTCAGTTATGGGACATCAACATGGACTCAGGTCCAGTATCAACTTTCCAGGTTCACGAATATTTAAGACCAAAGGTGAGTTTCCTGTTCTTTGAGAGAGTTGCATCAGCAGACTCATTGCATAACGTTTGACTCCCTTTTATTTGTGACTATTTCCAGCTCTGTGACTTGTATGAAAACGATTCTATCTTCGATAAGTTCGAGTGTTGTCTAAGTGGTGATGGACTGCGAGTGGCTACAGGTTCTTACAGGTATGCCTGTAACGCATATCACCTTCTTTGATTTCTACGTTTACAATTTCACTCTCTTAAATAAACTTCCCCTGATTTACATTTGTTTCCAGCAATCTCTTCCGTGTGTTTGGTGTCTCCCAGGGAAGTATTGAAACTACAACCTTGGAAGCAAGCAAAAATCCAATGAGGTAACAAACTTGTGCTAGAGTCGAACAATCTCTTCTTAGTCTAAATATTGATCAGAGTGAATGTGTTTGAACTTATAGGAGACAAGTCACAACTCCCGCGAGGCCATCAAGACCATCGTTAAGCAGTATCACACGCGCGGTTAGAAGAGGTCAGTGAATTTTTCTTCCATGTGTCGTTAGCATAAGCCTCTTAAGCCTATTGACTAAACAAGTAAATGAATACTTTCTACAAAATTGGATACACAGGAGCAGAGAGTCCTGGAGCCGATGGGAACGGTAATTCATTTGACCATACAAGTAAATTGCTGCATCTCGCGTGGCATCCAGCAGAGAACTCGATAGCTTGCGCCGCTGCGAACAGTTTGTACATGTACTATGCTTAAAAAGAAACATATACATCAAAATGGAGAAGAAGCTTTGGCTACTTGTGAAAACTGAAGGATCTCAGAGATGCTTATATAAACATCATCAGCATCTTCATATCACAACTAAAAACTGGCTCCTTTATATGCTCTCTCTTTTGTATCATCCTTTGACACTCTCTTTTTTTTGGGGGAAGTGGCTGGAAATAGCAGTAGCTGGGTAATGATTCTCTTTTTACTCATTACAACAGCTAAAAACCAGCCAGTTTCTCCAAGTCTTTATAAGCTTTTTACTTGTGTTCTGTCTGGTTAAGTTAAATGTTGGACGAGAACCAGAGAAAAGGGAATCCGATTACAAAGAAAAATCGTGATTGTAGTTCTCTCTCACATGACTTGTTGTGAGGGTTGTTATTTTCGAATATTTTTGGTAACTATTTTTAAGATTAAAATTTAGTACTTTCTCTTCATGTTTTCTAAAAAGTCCAACGCATCATTCTTTCACCATTCTTTTATATGTTTTATATAGTACATTCTTTCAAAATCTAAAACTAAAGACTACGAATAATGTAACGAGGGCTGAAGTACGAAGAACAAAAATGATTTTCTTATTTTAATATTTCAATTGAAGCTTTATTATTTTTTCTGAACGTAATAACTTGAGAAATTTCAAGAAATTAGCAAGTTAATTTGGCTACTAAGTAACAAGTGTCTTCTCATCAAGATTTGGCTACTACCAATTAACAAGTGTCTTCTCAATTCTCTCACTCTGGAAAACAAGAAAAGAAAAAAACCTAAGAGGGAATTACTTCAAATAGTCAATTTTTGGAATCTAATGACAAAAGTAGATCTTCTATTAGTTTCTGAAATTGAACTATTTAAACAATCGTCCCAAAACCTAAATTAGCTATAATCCAATATGATATTCGAACGGGCCACGTTCAATCAAAGCCGTCCATGCGTCAAGCCGCAGCCACAAATCGTAGCCGTGGAAATGACGCGATGATGGGAATCAGAAAGAAGTGGAGAGTTTGTCCCACGTGTTGGGCAAAATAGAAGACACGAACGCCATATGGTCAGCTCTTACGGCAGCTTAACGCGACGACAATGTCCTTAATCTGTTTCCCTCGACACATGGATGGCTCTGGTTCATTCCCAACGATGCAAAATCAACGGCTGCGATTCGACTTTTGAGTGTAATGATCTCTCTCATTGAGTGCACATACTTGCTTCACAAGAACGCCATCTACTATTTGTCTCCTGATTCTTGAGCCAGAGTGGGTTTTAGAAATTATGGCATGTGAATGATGGACTTATAGGTTTATTTTTATTTTCAATCTTTTTGTCACATGCTGATCACATCTGGTTTTACAATATTAATATTACATGCTGATCACATCTGGTTTTATGCTAATTAGATATATAAAAGGGAAATTATACAAAATGTCCCCCAATATGAAAAGATAAGTTAAACATTACTTAGAATTTTAATTATTTGAGGTGTACGTGTAAGGGTTTGTGCATGGATATAAGAAAACCCATGGGAAATGGGCGGAAGAGAAACAACTGTTCTCGTTGTCTTTTGTTTCACGTCTTCTTGTTTATGTTTTTATTTATAACTAATATGCGAATTCACTTATAAAAACAAGATTTGAGAATAAAATGTATCGAGACGTTAAGAAGAAAAAAACACTTGACGGAAGTTTCTTATATACAAAAATGGTTGTCCAATCCAACAACAAAAACATCAGAAAAAATGGTTGAACGTGAGTGACTACATAAACTCCATATTCGTTAAAAGTACAATACGAATTTTGTTGTCTAATGGATTCAATTATCAATTTTCGTGACTCAACGGAGAAGAAAACTCTTGTGATCTCCTTCATGAGAGTCTGAATTTGAAGAATTGAAGAAGAAAAAAAAACTCAAAAATCATCAACCATCCATTAGCCCCCAAAAGATGATAAAGTTTCTGCAGATGTATAGATCACAAAATAGAAAAAGAAGTAGAGAGACTTTTAGCCATCAAAAGAAAAAGGCAAGTGTGTTTGTTTTCGGGGTAAAGTAAGAACAAATATAAGAAAACAAAAAGATACGTAGAATCGATATTGTCTAAACATATGAAGCCAAACAACCATCTTGGCACGAAGACAGGCGTATCCAAATATGTTGGAAAAAGTTATTACCCCCTCGATTTATTCAATTTTTTTAAACATAAGTATATGTTCCTTTGTAAATTACGAATTTTCAATATTAGTAGTGTTTGATTAAAAACTTTACAGTGTGTTTTACTAAAAGCTAATCAATCTTGTTAACTTTACCGTGTGTTATACTTCCGTTTTATACAGGAAGTTTCATATAAAAACCACTTTTTTAATCCATCCGACAAAATGACATCAAACAAAAAAACTCTATGATAAGTATTAGTTAAAGAGTCAACAAGTCAATGAAAAAGTTCAACACTAATCTTATCATCTGATTAAAAATAAATACAAATCAATAATTAATTAAGCATAATATTTTTTTTAAATTAATATAAAAAGGAAGAAGATTACGGAAGCACTAATCTTGTAATTTGGGTTGCCCTATAAGACTGGTCACACCACAGCCACAAAGCTTGTCTTGTCGTTTAGACTTTAAACCCAAATTACCCAACACTCTCTTCCTTTCTTCTTCTTCCCTTCTTCTGCTCTGCTTCTCTCTCTCTCAAATATCCAGAGAGAGAAAAGTGTTAAATTTGTCTTATTTATGCGATAAGAACCACTTCTCTCTCTATCCCTCTATAGAAAAAAGCCCTCAAAATCCTTCACTCTCTAACTTCCATTTCAGAGAAACAAAAAAAGATTGAATCAATCAGTCAGAAATTTGCAATTTACAACCTCCAAGATTCGATCTTTTTATTTATCTTTGTCTTTTAACAGGTTTGTCAACAAAATCTATTCTTTCTTCAGCATGAGCTTTCTAATTTAAGGAAAAGAGGACTCTGTTTTTTCTTCTTTATTGCTAAATTTTCCTGGAAAAGAAAAGAAAAAGAACAGATTTTTATCCGTAAAAACAAAAGAAGAAATGCAGGATCCAGCAGCTTATTATCAGTCGATGATGGCGAAACAGCAGCAGCAACCGCAATTTCCGGAGCAAGAGCAGCTAAAGTGTCCACGCTGTGACTCACCCAACACCAAATTCTGTTACTACAACAACTACAATCTGTCACAGCCCCGTCACTTCTGCAAAAGCTGCCGTCGTTACTGGACCAAAGGCGGCGCTCTACGCAACGTCCCCGTCGGTGGTGGTTCTCGCAAGAACGCCAAACGATCCACCTCCTCTTCTTCTCCTCCTTCCAACACCCACAACAAGAAGACCAAAAACCCGGATCCGGATCCGAATTCTCAAAACGGGACCAAACAGGAAATGGATCCGACCCGGATGCTGTACGGGTTTCCGATCGGAGACCAGGACGTGAAAGGTATGGAGACCGGAGGGAGTTTCAGCTCGCTGCTGGCGTCGAATATGCAGCTGGGTCTTGGTGGGATCATTCTTGATGGGTCGGGTTGGGATCCGGGTATGGGTTTGGGTATGGGTTTGAGGAGGAGCGAGGCCGGTAATAACGCTGGTGGTGGTAACCCGTGGACCGATCTTGCTATGAACAGAGTGGAGAAAAACTGAAGAAGAGAAGAGGAAGAAATGGAGGGGTGTTTTGGTAAATTAATATGAAGTTGCAAAAACTGATTTTAGGTGACTGAGTGAGTCATCACGTAGACACATGAACAGTTTCCATGTTTTGTCATTTTGGTAATATATATTCCTCCTACTACCACTCTTTTTCTTTACAATTTACTTATATAAATGGGTTTGTTAAACCTTGTGTAATAGAATGAGAGTTTCGGTTTATTTTGTGCCCTCTGATTTTAGATTTTCCATTTTTCCTGACGTTAGTTTTATGCAAAATAGACTGTATAGTCTTGGTATAGTTTACACTTTACATCATCCACAAAATTCATGACGTGGATTTTGAAATTTTGGCCACAGCATTGTTGTTGTTTTATGGTGAAGCGTCTGGTATTTCGCCGACGATTTCATCACATTCCGTATGTCATTAGTTAGTGGTAAGTAAGTTTGAAAACTATATTTAAATGGAATTCCTTTTTAAATATGCGCAGAATAGGTTCGTATAATGGTATATTAGATTAGATAGAATAAATAATTGTGAATGAACCGACATAGATCAGAAACATTCTTACGGCATCTGACATTTGTATTTTAATTACTTTTAAGAGCCTTAAGTTTCTAGAACCATGACATTGACTCCCTACTACTAGCAGTCGCCGGTTTTTCTTGGGTTGGAGCCATAATTCATGTACTGACGAAAAGTTTTAATTGTCAAATTATTTGCAAAAGAAGACAAAAGTTTGATAATATCTTATTTAGTTAGATGTGGGTAAAAAAATAGTTTCTCCGCGATATTTCATTCGTACGTACTTATTTTGTATTCGTTGGTCTTTTAGTTAGACTTGGAACATCGTAAATTAGTAACATTTGCTTTAAACAATCGGAATGTCATTCACAAGATGATGGGTTAATGTTAACTAATGGTCTTTGAAGAGTATTTTAGTGATTATTGGTATAAGTGTCAGAAGTTTGTTTTGATGATCCTAAAACGTTTTGACAGAAATAAGGAAAATTGGGATAGCTTTGAGATGGTTCTGTTTAATGGGAATTTTTAAGGAGAGAATCTAGCTACATGGAACAGTCCCTACAATAAGATAAAAGAGTTTCATATTTATAGAACACTATAGATTAGATTTTGAGTAATTGAATCACGAATTTGTTGTCTTTGACGAGCTAAAATTTTTTTTTTTTTTTTTTTTTTTTTTTTTTGTCTTTGATGGTTGAAGTTGTATTCACGAGTCACGACTAATGCCGACATGTGCACTAATTACTTCTTGTTATTAATATGACTTGTTTATGCCATGCACCTCATTCTCTCTTTTTGTTTCTTCATTTTTTTTTTTTTTTTTCACATTTTGTTTCTTCATCCTATTCTCTTATTCATAGTACCAATTAAATATATATATTTTTTTTACCTTAACATACATCAGGCTTTTGGATTGTAGTGGTTCGATAAATTTGTTTTGGAAATGTGAATATAGTAGATAGATTTACGAGAGATCCAATGTGGTAACAAAAATTTGCTCTTCCAATTTGAGATATTTTGTATTAGACCGGGGAGACAAATAACAACAAGTTGCGTTCTTTTTCTTTATGTTAATTATTATATTTTTCGTTTTTTTCTTTTCTTCCCTTTTTGAATATATTTCGAGCTCACAATTCTTGTTTTACTAAAATTGTGAATGGAATGCACCAAAGGCGTGATTGCATGCAATGTCCAATCAAACTCTATGATCAGATGCACCAACGCATGTTTTGCAGACCATGTCCAATCAAACTCTAGTATCAAAAAATTTAGGCGTTGATTAATTAGGTCTAGACGGCCAATCAAACTCAAACTAAAAGTAGTAATCTTTTTTTTTTTTTTTAAAGAGGTATAGTGCTAGAATATTATTTGTCGAATTAGAAAAGTCCAATTCTTGTATTTTCAAACAAATATATCTGTAGTCTGTACTTCATGTATTTGGATAGAAAAAAACAAATGATAATCTAGTGTATATGTAGTAAAGAAAGTAGATGGCTATACCCATACTATGATTCTATGAAACCAAGTTTTAAATAGAGATTATTTATTTTAAGGACATCAAATAATGATAACAATAAAAAAAGTCAAAATGAAAAGGGCTGGCAAATTAAATGGTGGTCCATGTGGCTATAGATACTAGATAGCGCTAAGATACCGAATTTTAATAATGGTCCACTTCTTAGGGACTAATTAGGGCAAAAGATTTGAAATGAAGAATCAATATTGGTTTAAAGTTGAATTGACAGTGTTTAACTAAATGTGTTAAGCTATCATTTCTGAAATTCCTCTTGTGTTGGGCTCACTGTTTCTTAACTTTGATGACTGTTTTGGTAATGGTCCACTCTTATTCACTTATTACATCACCAGATCCACATGTCTTGTGGGAGCTGTTTTGCTCAATTCATGTTTTGCTTATTGTACACTTTTTTTTATTTGACAGTTTTGATTGATAGATATCCTTTCATTTGTTAATGAGAAAATTACGAAGAGAACTAGTTTTTTTTTTTTTTTTTTTTTTTTTTTTTTTCATTGTACTTACTATCTACATTGGAGTCATGTAAATTTTTTTAATCTGCAATTGTTCTTTGTTGACCAGGATCAGTGGTTGGCCCACAAAGTAGATGTGAGTTTGAAAACCTATATTACTGATAAATTACTACAGGTGCAACGAGCACTATTCATCTAACTGTTCTACTTCAACATGTGACATCCCAATCAATCCATTTATTCTTNCTTTTTTTTTTTTTTTTTTTTGAGCAAATTTTGTTACCTCTTTGGAGTAATCTTTTAACATATTTATTGGTGGTTTTACGATATTCAGATTTAGGACCTCTAAAGAAAACCTTGAAAGAACGACAAACACGTTATAAAGTTTTCTGGTCGTATAACATTGTAATGGTAACAGAACAATAATGTGAAAAACTATAGGGGAAAAATTCAGACAAAGAGGAGCATGAAGGTTGGGCTTAAGCTTAAAGTGACCTGACTGTTTCAAGAAATGAAATCAAGAAACGAGAAGAGATCACATGGAGACGAGACGAGCTTTGTACATAATGATGTATGCCATATGCCAATCACCTCCTCCAGAGAGTTTAGTTATATCTTCTTCGCGTTGAAGGCTCGTGTTATCATCGTCGTACTGAACCCACTTGCCTATAAAACATGTGTTAAGAGGTGTTCTCAAATGACACAAATGTGTAAGAGCTTGAGAGTTATGATCAAGTCTTATATGTGTTATGTTTTATAATGGAACTGACCACTCTCTTGCTTGACCCATGCAACATAATGTCCCGAGTCTGCGCTCCTGCCTTTGTGGGTCAACACCGAGACCAGGTCATAGATTCCGGTCATGTGAGACGAACCACCTATTGGAAAAAAGGTCAAGATGAAGTAAAATCAAAATTTGAATCCAACAAATAGACCAATTACAGAGCGTTCCAAGCTAGACAAGAAAGATGTTGTGAAAGGGGTTCTTTTAAAGAATATACCTCCCTGTTGGTCACCTGTGGATGATTCGCCACTTCCGTTTGATGATCCCTGCAGAGAATTATAGAGCAAAGATCTTAGAAAATTGTATTTAGCGCAGGGTTGATAGATAAGTACAAAAAATTGTACCTCAGCATCGGTCATTTTCACATCATCACTCTTTGAGCTGCTCTTTGCACTGGGTTGTAGACCAAGCTTTTGACCTTCGATATCTCTAAGTTTCTGAAAGACACAGCTTGTCAGTTGATTTGGTTAACCACCTCAGATAGTAAAAAAAGGATGGCTGTGTATACCTGGCGAGGAGCTTCCAGTTTCTTTCGAAGATCCTCAGAACAAAGGTCAAATATATCCAACTCCATCGGGTAATCCACTTTCTTCAAAGATCAACAATCAATAGACTATCATAAATCATAGTCATGTCGTGCATCCAAAGTTTTCTTTAAAATACAAAAAGGGAAAGCTTCTATACCCGGAGAATTTTTGCTTTCTGATTACTCTCCCTTTTCCAGAAGAATCTCACAAACTGAACAGTTAAGTACCTTCAAGATCAGTAAGAGGAGTTTAAGAAACTTCTTTTCAGAGGGAAAAAAGGATTTAAAGTAGTATTTAGTTCAAATTTTCCTCTGAAACATGTTGGTTATAAATCCTGTCAAAAAAGGATTGAAGGAAACCAAAATACTGCAGAACAGGGGACAAAGAATAAGCAGAGACTAATCACCTTGGCAGCGAATCTATAAGAGACTCCTTAATGTATACCGCAGTGCGGCCCAGAGCAGGAGATGTTTTTTCAAGTTCTCCTTTCAGTCCCTACAGCAAGCAAGAAGAATTGGAACTTTTATCATATGAACGTAATGCCATGTGGACAACAGTGACAAGATACAAGTTTGGGACTTCATTTTCTCACAGAGAAGATCAAGCAAATACAGTTATATGTTTGAGTTAGAACTTAGGACGATCTTCCACATTATCGTGATACGGCAAATATAAACTGAAACAGAGTCTTCAATGGATTGGTAACATTACTCACATGTTTTAATCCTTCATGCAAGTGGTTCACCTCTTGTGATATATGGCATTTCAGAGAATAGACAGATTCTGTCTCTGAACTTTCTTCGCTACTTTCTTGGCAATGCAACCTACAGCAACAAAAATAGCTTGTTTAATAAAACACACAACATTTCTCCTATGCAAGAAAAGAAAAGAGATACCGATCAGATATTCATATATCTAGGTTTCAAACGAACATGTGTAGAAGTTGAAAATAAAATGTCAAATAATGCCTTGTCAAGCAGGCCAGAAACAACATACATTCAGGTATAGATCATACATATTGCAGATATACCCACAAATGCACTACGAAAATTTGCAACAAAAATTTGAACAATTCCAAGCATCTCAATTTGACCCTTGAAAGTTGAAAGGTAGACAACGACTGAATGAACATATGTAAGTAAAGGTACTCAAGTATTGCTCTCTGTTTATAGATACTGCATAGTTGTTTACAGATCAACGAGACCAAAAATAATAGATAAAAAATCAGCATTTGAATGTGAAATTTGTGTTGTGACCTGCTCCGAAGGTTGAGACCAAAAAGGGCCTTCACAGCATCAGGATCTTCGCTAGGCGATGGTGCTTTTAGGGACTGGGAAAGAGTGAACAACATTTGTGTCCAACATTCTTCAGCATCCTGTTACACATTTAAAAGGCTCCTGGATTCACAAACTGGAAGGTAAAAAAGAACCATAATACAACCGAGTTGGCAATAAGCAACAAACCTGTTGCATGTGATTTCCATTATGCAACTGAGCAAACTGAGGATATTTTTTTTGTAACACCTGCATCAACACCAAAACTTGGTATGAGAGAAATTTAGAACCTTCCAAATCTTAAGATGAGAAATTCAGAACCTATGATAACTGATGATGAGAACCATCAAAAAGCGTTTGATATTATCTTTCCATACAACCCAGCTTGACATGCATATTGAGTCGATATTGTTATTCAAAGTTATTCTCAAGTTTCCACTGTAAACCCAAAGCTAAATTTTGTATTGGCAACCACGGTTAATTTGCATCATGCAAAAAATTCTTTATTTGATATTAAGGAACTAGCAAGAATAAGAAAAGAACATATTGTTTTGCATACAAGAACATAGACTAACCATCCAGAACGGCATAGGTGCAACAGCCTTAACACTTTTATCAAGCTCACTAAATAATTCACGGGTTGCAACAGTGAGCATGTGAGAAGTCTGATCCACATCCTTGGTTCGAGCAGATTGGTAACTAATGAGAAAAGATGAAGAATCAGAAGATATTGGTTACATGAGATAGCGGCAATGCATAACATAAGTGAGATAAATGGATTTTTTTTTTTTTTTTTTATAGTTGAAACAGAAATGAAAAAGAGATAGACTGACTTGGACAATTCAGATTTCAACTCTGGGACAGATTTTAAACACTGCATTGTGGAGTTCATGT
Organism: Noccaea bulbosa; assembly: GCA_900406535.1. Taxonomy (NCBI): domain Eukaryota; kingdom Viridiplantae; phylum Streptophyta; class Magnoliopsida; order Brassicales; family Brassicaceae; genus Noccaea; species Noccaea bulbosa. The sequence continues at coordinate 40,860 of OVBJ01000183.1, read as the reverse complement.
AACAGGTGTTGCCAAGATTAACTAGGCCAGCACTGTAACCCTGAAACCAATTTGTAATATTCTTTAGTCCATACGAAGCCAAAAGCTTCTAAGAGATAAGAAAACAAGCCAGCACTTTTTACACTGTCTAGCAATATAGTGTGCTTTTCCTTTTCCCTTGCACTACACTGATTTGAGTCCAAGCTACAACTTCTCAACAACTACCAAACCAACAGGAAACACTTATAAATTAAGAAGAAAAACTAACCAGATTAGCGGCCTGCTCTTCCTCAGGAAGATCCTCCATAAAAACAGGACCTTTCTCTGGAGCCTTAACTATTTCATCCGCAGTTCCCATCATCATCAATTTCTGACCCTAGAGCAAAGGAAAAAAATGAAAAGTTAATAAGTATGCACTTCAAAAGAGTATAAAACCACAACTGAAACAGTGGAAACCAATGCAAGAGAGTTGTTACATTTTTCAGTCCCATTGTGGACCAATCTGCATCGTCCTGCATCAATCGAAAGAAATCTGTTGTCAATCATCATGAATAAACAAACTGAGGAACAGATTAGTAAACTAAAGAGACACCAGCAGGCGGTGAATCCAACTACCTTCAAAAGTCCTCCTTTGACCATAATCTTTTGTCGGTCTGGTGCTACTCCACTCAAATCATACAACTGAGCCTTGAAGACATAAGGAGGCTGGCTAGTATCAATCTCGATACTTTCAAACACCTTCTTTTGCCACTTCACGCTTACTGAAGATAATTCACATCAGTCAACTCCCGACTCAGATCGACATTAGCATTCAAGCTCATGATACATCATATCGATGAAGATATATTTCAGATTATAAGACGCACAAGAACAAAAGAGAAAATCTGACACAGAGACTTGAGAAGTGAAGGTTACAGTGACTCAAACTCTCTAATGGAGAAGAGAAGCTACTTTTCCATTTGCACCACCAAGCTCAGTTTGCTTAGACGGGATACAGTAAACATCCTCTAGACCAAACGACTCTATTACTCTAAAAAAATATTTAGTGAAATGAACAATCTAAACAGCTCATTCACTCAAAGAGAAGAAGACAAAGATCGGGATTACAAAGGATTATTACTAAATTCAATTGCTGAAACCGGCGATTCTTAAATAACTCAATTAGCAAAACCGGAGCAAATACATTGATAAAAAGCATACATATTCAAGAAATTTGAAGAAGTTTCACCTGTTAACATGTTTGATGCCGAAAGAGAGAGAGAGAGAGAGAGAGAGAGAGATTGATTGATTTCTTGTAGAGAAGGCCAACGAAAAAAATGTTCCTTTCTTTTCTACTCGATCGTCTTTAATATGTCAGCCTTTACGGCCGGGTCCGGGCGTCTAAATCCGGTTGGGTCGGGTTCGGGTTTATTCACCGCTCGGTCGCTTCAGAAAGACATCAAACCTACAATCCAATACGGCGGCGTTTAACAAACTTGGAAAAATAATGAAAAAAAAGGAAGAAGAAGAGAAGAGAAGAGCAGAAGCCTCTTGGGTCCCTCTCTCTCTTCTAATCATCGTCTCTCTCTCTCTCTCTCTTTCTCTCTTTGCTCGCGCGTCTCAATCAGTTAAATCTGTACATATACATATACGCGAATACATGGTTGTAAGGATATTGCACTGACGACGGCGCAATTTGACCGGATGACGTACGGAGGATCGTCGAAATTCAGTCGCGGTGGCGGTAGGGGTGGAGGAGGAAATGGTAGCGGTGGACGCAACCGCAATTCCTTCCCTCCTCCTACGAACCGGCATCCTTCTCCCGCCGGGAGGTTGTCCACGGGAAGTGGCTCAGCCGCAGCCCCACGACAGCGGAATACTACCAGCGTCAAGGCGGCTGCTGCTGCGTCGACGGCGCCTCGTACGGTTGAGGAAAGCTTTAGTCTTGTTCCGAGGGAGAGTCCTTCGGCTTTTGGAATGATAATACGGCTAGCTCCTGACTTGGTGGAAGAGATCAAGCGGGTGGAGGCACAGGGTGGAGCCGCCAAGATCAAGTTCGATGCGTTTCCTAACAATAGCACCGGGAATGTGAGTTTCCACTAAAATTTTGAATTCAGGGAAAGAGGATTTCCCTAGTTTGAGTTGAATTGCTTCAGCTAGTTGCATTCTTTCATTGGGTGAATCTTAAATTTGCTTGCTTTGGTACTTTATCCTTCTGTTTTTTTTGCTGTGCCATTGAACATTTTGACAATTGACTTCAATCAAGTTGCCCTAGATTAGTGAAACTGGGGGAAAAGGTCCTTTAGTAAGTAGATGGTAATGTAATATTGGACAAGAAGCTGGTTTAGTTCTGCATAAGCCAAATACATTAGTTACCATCCTGTGGTCAACCTTTTACTCCTTTTAAACTATGGCTTGTGGAGGTGAATTTATGTTGCATGTATGTGTTGGCAAATATTCCATTGCTACTTGGACTTCATTAATTCTTTGGTCGATTCTGGGTAGACATTCACTTGCTTATTGGTTGAGCATGTTTTGTATGGTATGTTGGTTTACTCATTCAGTTGCTGCTTTTATGGTCTCTTTATTCTACTGGCAACATATTTTCTTTGTATAGCTGTGGTTTTGCGCTTGTAATGGTTGTCAATTGGATGTATTAACCCCTTCTGCATACCTTTTTGTCATTTATTTCTCTCGGCATCTGGGTTCTGTTGTTTTGTCAAAGTTGTTGTTATTCGTTATTTTAATTTTGACTCTGTCATCTTGATTTAAACAGATAATTAATGTTGGTGGAAAGGAATTCAAATTTACCTGGTCTAGGGAGCCTGGTGATTTATGTGATATATATGAAGAACACGAAAGTGGGGAAGATGGAAATGGTGTGCTGGTTGAGGCTGGATGTGCGTGGCGAAAACTGAACGTCCAGCGAACTCTAGATGAGTCAACCACGAGCCATATGAAGATGCGCTCAGTTGAAGCTGAACAGAGAACCAAATCACGCAAGTACAAACTCTTACCAATCATTTTGGTTGCATCTCAATATCTATAACTTTCATTCAGCATAGTTTGTCTTTTAGCTGCAAAGGTGTCTACTCTCTTAGGTTCTCTGGTTTAGCAGTATTCTATGGGTAGGGTAGTCTTCTCATGAGTCTTGGCACTATAACATATAACCTGTGATGGAGCTATGAACAAAGTATCAGTATACGCATTGTTCATCTTATTGCAGATTTACAGTTAGGCTGCTGTTGATGTCAGCCTCTACTTTCATAGTTTCTGAGTTTAGTTATGGCTAAAATGGGTTTATCTTTTAGCTTACTCATGTAATTTTCATCTTGGGTACTTTTAGCATTTTTGTGACACTCACAGTCAGAAAAAGGAATGTTTCTCACTGTGCTTAACAAATTGCATCCATCTTTAAGTCTCATCAAAGTGCGTCTGCCTGAAATATCCTTACATTTTTGGTTATGTCAGGGCAATTGTTTTAGAACCTGGGAATCCATCATTGACAAGGAAATTAGCTCTTGCCGAAGGTAACTTTTTCGTTCTATTATCTGGTGTCCCTGCGAATTTTTTTTGCTCAGCTAACATGAGATTGTTGTTAAGCCGGTTGTACCTTCCACATTTTCTCTTTCCCTTTCAAACTCAGTGGTTTAAAAAACTCTTGTTTGAAACTGAATACACATGCAAAATTTACTGCGTGTTCAGGTTTTCATCTCTCTTGGGTTCAAAACCTTCAAATATGTAGTATGTAATCAATATTATTATTATCATAACATCTTTCCTGTACTTTCAGGAAGTCCATGGAGAATGTCAAATAAACAGAGGAAAGAGCCTCCGCCTAAGAAGCGGAAAGTTGATCCACCTCCAGGTATACAGAAAAAACTTTTGCAACGAGCCTGTGGTAACACATTGAGGTTTTAAAGACTCTTGGGAGCTACTATATTTAAGTTCCAAATTTTTCACTTGTGGTCTTTTGTAACAGTTCCAATCGGAGGTCCAAAGCCTTCTTTCAGACCAGGGGTTTCAGCATCTACTTTGAAAAATAGGCTATCGGCTTCCCCGGGACTATCTCCATCGTATGGGATTGGGAATATTAATAAAACTCATTCTACTAACGAGAATGTCACACAAGTCCAGACAAAGGACAGAGACAACTTGGTTGCTAGCGAAAAAGACCCATTAGCCTTGGAAACTAATGCGTTAAGGGACACCACTGGGGGTCAAGCAACCAATGTTAATAAAGAAATTGATTTGCAGGCATTGCTGGTTGATCTCCTCAAAGAGGCTCCAATGAGCTTGAAGGTACTACTAAGATGAAACGCAAGATATATGGCTGTTTTCATATCGAGTATGTGTTCCCATCATGATTGACGCCACTCTCTCTATTTTTTTCTAGACCTTAGAAAAAGCTGTTGGAGACAGAATTCCTAATTCCGGAAAGAAGATTGAACCAATTTTGAAAAAAGTAAGTCATCAAAACTTTGGTGTAGTTTTTTGAGGTGCAGTATGTATGATTGTGTTTCTAATTGTTGTTGGTAACCAGATTGCAAATTTCCAAGCTCCAAGATATTTCTTAAAACCAGGAGCAGAGTGGGAAAGCTATAAAAAGCATTCACCTGATAGCGGAAGGTACGTGTATTCTAAATGAAAGTTTTGAATTCTCATTACAGAATATGACACTCTAGGAAGTAGGATAGGCATATACGCGTGAATTATGCATGTGATTTATAAAAATCAAGTAGGTGCATGAGGATAAAAATCTATTATAAAAAAATAACATCAAGCAACATTGCTTGTTCAGTGCAGAATGGACTCTAATTCGATAACTGTTATTTGGTAAAGAATGAACTCGAGAAGCTATAAACTACACTTTTAGTTATGTCATCTTCTCCTGTATTGCCGTATCTGGCCTCAGTACAACTTTTATTTTTCAGCTCACCTGAACACCAGCAATTGCTACCAATCACTGAGTGCAGCCGCGATCAGTTACCTGTTCCAGGAGGCAGCAACGTGGAGAAGTTTTCAGTGTGTGAGCGGAACGGAGAAGGTTCACAAGACTGTTTGTCTACTCATCTAGCAGAGCAATCGAGTGCGCAAGTAAATGTTGACATTGAGCATCATTCACCTGGTATTCTTCATGAGGAAAAGCGATCTGAGATTAGAGAAGACCAGGCACGTAGGTCTAGTGATAGTGACAGTGATAGTGATAACAGTGACAGTGGGAGCGACAGTGGGAGCAGCAGTGATAGCGAGGCTTCTTCTAACAGTAAGGATGGTTCTGATGAGGACGTGGATATCATGAGCGATGGTGATAGAGATCCTCAACAGATAATACAGTCAGCTGAACGGGATGCTATTGATCTCCCAGGTCATGATTCTAATCTTGTTGACATCGAGGGTCATGATTCTGATGCTGTTGACATTGATGGTCATGGTTCTGATGCTGTTGACATTGACGGTCATGATTCTGATGCAGTTGACATCGATGGTCATGGGTCTGATGCAGTTGATATTGAGGGGAACAGTTCAGATGAGGGTCATGATTCTGAAGCTGACAGAAAAAAATTATCTGATACTAACTGGAAGATGGAAGCAACAACTGGTACCAGTCCCACTGCAATTGAAGAAGCTGGCATTTCAGAGCAGGCCAATTTTGCTTCTAGTCATGACAAGCTACGAGAGCGCCAAAATTTTATTGGACAGTTGTTTGATGACACAGAGAATACAACGAAGGCTAACTTCCAAAATGACCAACCTGACATCTCCGAGAGGCTGGCCAATAAACATAATCAAAAGGCCCCTGAATTGGAGCACGATAGTCAGGATTCAGCACGGATGAACAATAGAAAATCCCAGATCTTCAATCAGTTACCTGCCATAGGTAAAGATTCACATCGTTCAGAGCGCAAGTATGATGTAGAGCCTCTCAATGCGTCTGCCAGTCAAACGGTAAATCCACTTAGAGGACTTCAGAAGCCATTTATTGAGAAGTCGAACAGACATGGTCAAATGAGGCCTGTTGATAGTTCAGGGAAATCAAACAAACATTCCGATGCCTTAGGCAATGTTCGTAAATCTGACGAAGGGGGGCAATTTCCGAATGACATGCTTTCTAGTCGGTCAGGTAAGGCCTTCAGGGACAATCAAAGAGATGATGTGCTTTCAAAAAATAAGTTTCCAAGAAATAAAAAAGATGGTGAGTCTGCCAATCGACCTTCATTACCTTATGACGCATCTAATAGAAAACACGGTGAACCGGATGGAAGTGACAGGGATGCCAAGACTGTTTCAGGCTTGAGCTTGGGTTCTTCTCCCTTGGATAGCCAGAGAACATTTTTAGAGAAATTACCTAAGGGAAATGGTTCTGTGCTCCGGAAACAAGTTTCAGACTTGGAGTTGGGTGAACTCCCTGAGCCATTGGGGGAAGATATAGCATTAAAGCAACTCGAAGAGAAAAGTTCATTTCGACAGTCAAGTTTAAAACCAAGCACTTCAGAAAACTTGGGTATTGACTCGGATAAACGAAGGTCCAAAAAATCTGACTCGAAAAAGCCTGCTCCTACACATGCCAGCAACGGTATCAAAGAATTGCCCGAACCCTTTGTTGAAGACTCAGAAAGATCCCAAAAGTGGGCTTTGCAGTCACATGGGCAGAACCTTACAGGTACAGATACTGAAATCGGCTCGCAGGATAAAGTTATAGAGGATGCAGCTTTTAAATCAAGACAAAAAGTCAGTAGACCAAGAGCAGGAAACAGCGTGGAAGGTTATGGAGAGACAAATAAAAAAACTCCCGTTATAAAGCAGGGCTCCAAACGAGCATCCACGTCCCGCTCATCAAGGGAGAGTAAAAGACATGCGTCTGGGAAAACTGCAAATTCAATCAATGGACACAAAGATGCCACTTCAATACCAGGTGACAGTGTTGTCCGGGAGAAACGAATGGCATCTTTCGATGACGTAGACTCTTCTTATTTGAAATACGAGAAAGCTTCTCCTGAGCTGAAGGGACCTATTAGTGATCATTTGCAGTGAGTAAACTAAAATTATAATGTTTGGAAATCTAATTGCTTACTACTCACGTTTCTAATAGATGACAATGTTTTTCTGTTTCAGGTATAAAGCCTATGTGCAGGAATATTTGGATAAATATGATAGCTACTGCTCCATTAACAAGATAATAGACAGCAACAGGTAGCTAGACGAACTCTTTGTTCATAACTCTCAGATCGTTTGTGTTGTCCTAGTTTATCAGCTTTCGTGAAATTAATATTTCCATTACTTGCAGAAAGGACTTTCAAAAGTTTGAAGATGACCTTAGATTTTCAAAAGGAAGGGACGTGGAGAGATATAACAAAATTTTGGAGCAGATAAGGGAATCTTATTGCAAATGTGGGGAGGTAATTTTCTACAACCACTTTATACATATATTTATCTGTTATGGAAACATGGCAGTTTGTTTATATATTGAGATAGCGTAGGGATAGGGATTGAGAAGATGTGAGGACTGTAAATTGAAATCACTCGCTTATGTGCATTTTTGTTTACCGAGCAAGTTTGTTTGCCAGATTTGCTGCTGACTCATACTAAAATGATTTCCCTTTCAGTTGCAAATAATATTTGATGATGACTTTCTGATATATGTTATCTGTGTCACACAATCTGCAGAGGCACAAACGTATGAAGAAAATATTCATTGTTCTCCATGAAGAATTGAAGGTGGGTGTTGACAACGCTCACGCCTAGAAACCATAGTTTTGGTTTTTTTTCCATTGTCCTCTGCATTTGTACTTTAGCTGATGTGTTAATAACAATGAGTTTTGATTACCTCTTGCAGCAACTGAAACAAAGAATGAAAGACTATGCATCATCTCATGGAAAAGATTGATGCAACTGGAACCAAAGGTCTCTAGAAAGCTTGGACCTTGTGCTCAGAGGTGAAAAGAGGAGAGTTTGATATTCCTCATCTTGTTGTTGAAGATTAGAAGTTTTTTTTGTTCTTTCTTTCCTGTGAAATTAGATTTGATTCATAGGCCCAATTTTGTGTGAGTTGTACCTAGGGGAGACCTTTCGTAGATTTTATGGCTTTAAATTTGTTTCAGTTGGTGACCACTCGATAACAAATATGTACAGATCAATATAGATTCTTCTGGTTCTGCTTTATTCTAAGTTTGATCGAAGGTTAAATATGATTCTTTTTGTAGCATCAAGGAAACTTTAATAATAAATCTAAAATTCATAAAAGTTCATAAACAAAAACAAAAGAAGCAATTACCTAATAATAAACCAAGCAGGTAAAGTTCATAAACACAAACGTAAGCAGCAATTACTATTAATAATGAAGGAAACAAGTAAAAAAGGTTCATAAACAAAGACAAAAGAAGCTCACTACTTAATAACAAAACAAACAAGTGTCCACGAATCTGAAATCACATGCATTACGTTGGAGCTCCTTAATTCTTGATCAAACTGGACACGAGTTCATATGTGAAGAAGGTTACAGCAGCAGCAGGTGCTGCTTTGATCGTTGATGGAACAATGCCTTTGAAAAGGCTGTTCCAACCTTCAGATCGTACAATCTGGCCGAGAGCGTCGAACATGTTTTTGTAGGCATGTAACTCCACCCTGGCTCCATACCAATTCATGTGATAGATTTCATTCATCATGAGACGGCCTTTGTGGCAGCTTGGGGTGAAGCCAGTGAAAGAGCAAGGGGGTCAGCTGACCCCCTACAGACCCAAGCATCTACGAACTTATACTTGTCTTTAAAAGGAAAGTAGTGTTACATCAAAATATTTTTGAAACTGAAAAATATTAATAAGTTTTTGTTTGGTTCATAAGCGTTGGGTCACAGACACGATGACTTATTGGATATTTGAAATATGTTCCCAAAATATCCTGAATACACATCAAGTTAATATGAAATATGTTCCCAAAATATCCTGAATACACATCATGGTCAATTAAAGCCTTCATTTTTTACTATCATTTACGAGCTCTGTACGATATAGGCATGGCTCTGCCCGTAGTCATTAAAAATAAATACATAAAGTATCTTGTACGAATACGAGCGTAACAAAAAAATATGTACAAATATGAAAACATAGTTTATAGTCTTTGTTTTGTTTCTCCATACAAGATCTCCACACTCACTGGTCACATTGATTATTTCCTTATAAATTGGAACTCATTTTGTTTGTACATAGTTTATTTTTGTGTAACTAACGCGTATCTTAATGGTCAGTTTTCTCTGCCATGGTAATGATTTATCCAAAAACTGCTCAAGCTACATATATCTTATTTGAAAATTTAGATTGATTTGCATGTGAGATCAATTTATTTTTATTGATTGTAGAGATTTTAATATATGAATTAAGTGTAGATTAAATCACAACAAATGTAAATCATAATTGAAAATGGACAAACTAGTATAATTATGAACGACATGTACTTAAAATAATTTAGAACATTATTTGAAACATATTATTTATTCTATTTTCGCAATGTACATCAAAATATTATGTTGAATTAAAATCTTTATGATGATGACAATGATTTTTTTTTTTTTTGAATCATAAAGTTTTGATTACGATTGATATGTAACTTAAGTTTGTTCAACTAATTTATAATTGATATGAATTTGAAATAATGTTTGAGTCACATTGCTTATATTTTTTCAATGTACATCAAAACATTTTGTCGAATTGAAAAGTTATGATGATGATGATGATGATGATGAAAGATTTAAGTTTCAATCATTAAATTTTGATTATAACTGATATGTTACTGGAATTTGTTCAACCAATTTATGATGGACATGTACTTAAAATAATGTTTTGAAACAAATTATTATTTTTTATTTTCGCAATGTACATTAAAATATTATGTTGAATTAAAATCTTTATGATGATGACGATGATTTTTCTTTAGTTTGAACCATCAAGTTTTGATTATGTTTGATACGTAATTGAAGTTTGTTCAACTAATTTATGATTGATATGAATTTGAAATAATGTTTGAGACATATTATTTCTTATATTTTTCTCAGTGTACATCAAAATATTTGGTCAAATTAAAAGCTTTATGATGATGACAATAAAAAATCTTAATTTCACTCATTAAATTTTGATTACAAATGATATGCAACTGAAATTTGTTAAACTGATTTATATTAATTGACAATGTTTTAGAATAAAGTTTGAAAAAAAATTACATTGTACATAATATATGCATAATATTAATTGAAAACATATTATAATCCAAACTTATATGACATATACATATAATATAAGTATAACATGAGCATAATATATGCATAATATGAGCATAATATATGCATAATATGAGCATATATTATGACCTATGGCTCCTTATGGAGAGTGTCCACGGATGCTGCAACAGAATGAGACAGAACATGAAGTCTTTCCTCAATTTTGTTGACTGATGCAACGACATGACCAACATCCATTATGTAGAGCAAGGATTTTGCGGCTATGAAACTGAACGCTATTGATAAAGGATATTGATTGTTTTCCTTAAAGAGGAAACTCATTTTGTTTTGTACCCTGGTCTATTTGCATGTACTAGCACTCACACATTATAGCATAAATATACATTTATTATAAATATTAAAGAGTGCATGGGATGGTTTGGTTTGTGATCGTTGAATATCGCCACCTACTTTTGTTGTCGATACAAGAAACGAATCTCCATACTCGCGTACGTGAAGACTATTATATTCGTACATATTTTTTTGTTTGTTATGCTCATATTCATACAAGAATTGCACTAAAATCTTTTTTCTTAGAAAGTTTTTAGTTTCTTGTCATTTTTCATTAAGTAATGATATGCATGTTCAAGTTAAATGTGTTGAATTTAGAATTGCATTAAAGCCAAATTTATTTAAGGACAAGAAAATGGGAATATATTGAAGTCCATCTCTTAAAGGTCCAAAATAAGTGTATGTTTGTTATGGAAATCAAACTAACTAAAAAGAGGTGATAAAATTTTACAATGGAAATCATAATAAGAGAAAATAAATGATGAGATGACAACCACCACGTAATGCTCACATTGATTATTTCCTTATAAATTGGAACTCATTTTGTTTGTACATATTTTATTTTTGTGTAACTAACACTTACACTTTATCACATAAACATAATACGTTAAAATGTAGGGCCCTAAAATGTATTTTATTTTTGTGTAATTAACACTTACACTTTATCACATAAACATAATATGTTAAAATGTAGGGCCCTAAAATTTATGAACGACATGTACTTAAAATAATTTAGAACATTATTTGAAACATATTATTTCTTCTATTTTCGCAATGTACATCAAAATATTATGTTGAATCGAAATATTTATGATGATGACGATGAATTTTTTTTGTTTGAATTATAAAGTTTTGATTACGATTGATATGTAACTGAAGTTTGTTCAACTAATTTATAATTGATATGACTTTGAAATAATGTTTGAGTCATATTACTTCTTATATTTTTTCTATGTACATCAAAACATTTTGTCGAATTGAAAAGTTATGATGATGATGATGAAAGATTTAAGTTTCAATAATTAAATTTTGATTATGATTGATATGTTACTGGAATTTGTTCAATTAATTTATGATTGACATGTACTTAAAATAATGTTTTGAAACAAATTATTATTTTCTATTTTCGCAATGTACATCAAAATATTATGTCGAATTGAAAGTTTTATGGTGATGACATTGAAATTTTTTGTTTGAACCATAAAGTTTTGATCATGTTTGATATGTAATTGAAGTTTGTTCAACTAATTTATGATTGATATGAGTATAAATAATGTTTGAGACATATTATTTCTTATATTTTTTCAGTGTACATCAAAATATTTTATGATACTTAAATCATTAAATTTTGATTACAAATGATATGCAACTAAAATTTGTTAAACTGATTTATATTAATTGACAATGATTTGGAATAAAGTTTGAAAAAAACATTACATTGTGCATAATATATGCATGAAAACATATTATAATCCCAACGTATATGACATATACATAATATAAGTATAATATGAGCATAATATATGCAGTAATCGAGAAATGCCATTGGGCTTTAAGAGGGTTCAGATCCGTTTGGGCCTTAAGGTTTATTCTATAAATCATGCAGTTTCAGTAATTTGAAGGAAGTTCTTCTCCAATAAACGTTTCATCAAAGAAATGCTCTAATAAGATCAGAGAAGATGATTTGTTTGTCTCTAATCAAAATCTGAAAATGGAATTCACAATCGACTCGTAACCGAAAGCAAAGCAAATTGTAGTACTATGTAGAACAAGAATAAGAAGGAAACCCAAAACGTGGTCGTTTTTAGTTTCGTAAGTTTAATCTGGCCTTGTTTTTGGGTTGGTGTCTCATCATCAAACTCAAAACTCAAAAGAACAAAAAAACCAAATTCTCTTCTCTCTCTCTCTCTGCGTTTCTTCTACAAGCCGGCGGAGGCCAAAACCCTTTAGAGTCAAAAACATCGGTTTCGCTTCTACTGATTGATAAAATTGATTGGAAAAAGAAAGAAACTTCAAACCTAGAGAAGAAACTTCGTAGAGTACATATCCCAGGAGAGGACTAGCTGGATCTCTTGTTTTTCCGCGGGCAGATCTTCCTCTCGGGTTAAATAAACCCCCTTTGCAACCCGTCTCACATCTTTCTGCAATCGTTTTACAGCTCCTGAGCTTCGATTTTTTTGCATTTTGGGGTTCCTCTGATTCTGTCGGTTACAGAGTTTCTCAGAGAGAAGCATGCCTCTGAAGAGATTAAACTTCATGGCGATGATCATCTGCTCGAATTTGTAGAATCAATTTGGGATTTTTCCTGCGTTTTGTGAGCTCCGACGGGGAATTTAGTTGGTGTGTCCGTGTGATGGGGAGTAGTGACGAGCGGAAGGCGATTGATGCGTCGGTGGGAGGCTTGGTTTGGGTCCGGCGCCGTAACGGGTCATGGTGGCCGGGTCGGATTGTGGCTCATCACGAGGTTCCTGATAATTGTATTGTTTCTCCTAAATGTGGCACACCAATTAAGCTTCTAGGTCGTGAAGATGCTAGCGTGTAAGTACTACTCACTGCTCTTCTTCACTCTCCTTTACCTAATTTATCAGCCTCTAGCTTTTCCTCATTGACTTTGGCTTGAGTGATTGATTGATTCAACATTCTTGTATCGATTCATTGTCAATATGATTTTGCCTTGTGGATGAGATTGATTGAAATCTGAAAATTGGGAGAGTTGATTTGTGTTGCTCTATGACCATTCCAGGGATTGGTATAATCTTGAAAAGTCCAAGAGAGTGAAGGCGTTTCGTTGTGGGGAGTATGATGCTTGTATCGAGACGGCTAAAGCAACTGCTATGGGCGTTAGTAAGAAGGCTGTCAAGTATGCTCGCCGGGAAGATGCCATTGCGCATGCTCTAGAGATTGAGAATGCACACCTTGCCAAGGATAATCCAGAGCTCTTTACAGGAGCAGATGGTTCATGTACTGAGAAGGCTAGAATACGAAGACGCGTTTCCAGCAAGGGCAATGAGGATTCGACTGATGTTGCAAAGACTGAAGAATCTAGAATGTCTTTGAGAAAAACCAATTATGGCAAAGCTTCTACGGTGAAGCTTTTGTCAGAGAAGAGAAGAAGAACACCAAATGACTCGGAAGATGATGGGACTGATGGAAACAAGCGAATGAGAGGGCTTGGGGATATTGGAACTGGTATAGGATCGAAAGCAAAAGTACAGGTCGGCGCACTGCTCGAACCTAAGGAGGAAAATGGCTCTGAAAGTGATATGAAGATCAATGGTTCTATGCCGAATGGAACTCTTGCCAATGGCAGTAGCAGGGATTGCTCTCCGTCAACGAAAGGAAAAATGTTGCCAGTCGTAAATGCTATTGAGTACGCTAAAAGGACAAACCGACGACAACCGCTGACTAATGTGTTAGAGAGTTCAGCTATGGTGTGTGTTCCTGTTGACGAACTTGTCAGTTCGGATTGTTTGCTTCTTCCAGGGATCTCTGAAAGCAAAGTTTCTGCTGTAATCAACAACAGCAACAATAAAAGCAATGAGGTTTCATGTGAGAATGTTGTTGAAGCAATGCATAGCAAGGCAAAAGAGAGTGAAATCTCCAGCATATCAGTTTCGGCAAAGGATGAATCGTCCAACGGATTATTTGATGTTCCACTAATTGGAGAAGATAAATACTCTGCAGGTATGAATGGCTAAACCTTTTTATAAAAGTTGTGGTGATTGAATTGGTTCACACTTCTGTTCCTCTTGGTTGGAAAAATCTCCATTTTTAGGAATAGAGGAAACATAATAGCACGGAAGAATCATCAGTTAGATTTGTTAAGTGCTTATATGACTACAGTCTGGACAAATCCTCCGGGACAGAATACTATTGATTCTTTATTTTGTCAATGGATGCTTTTCTTAACCGTGTGTTCAACTCAGTGGCTTATTTTTATAGAAGATGTTTCCCAATGTCTTACTTATCTGTGGCTAGTTGTTTCTGCGTGTTTCTGGTCATGGACATGGCTTAAGATGGTTATCTGCTATCTTTTTTTTCACTGCCTGTAGGATCAAAAGCTTGATCAGTTATATCTAGTGGCCTCTTTTCCTGGTTTGTGATCAGAATGGCTTAAACTGACATCCGTTGTTGTTCCAGGTATTCCGACTGCGGCTTTCACATCTTCCTCACCTAGGAACGCTCTTGTTTCTGGACCGACGAGGCAATCTGGTGAGCGTAGCCATGATGATATGGTGAAAAACGAAGGAAGTAATGGATCTGCTTGTACTACAAGCCCAGCAGCTGCACTTATCAACGGAATTGAGATTAGCACTTCAAAGTGGCAGCTAAAAGGGAAAAGGAATTCAAGGCGGATGAGTAAAAAACAAGAAGAAAGAAGAAATGCTTACGCAGAAGAAGCCAACAACAATTCTCTAGCTCTTTGTCTCGTCTCTGATCATGAGCCACTCGGTAATTTTAGCGGTGGCACTCAAGCTATGGGAAGGAATTCTCAACTGTGTGACGTGAATATCGAGGTAAAAGCCAACTATAAACCTCGGAGTGTTCCGCTGATTTCCCTGAGAAGTAAACTGAACGGTGAAGCTATTGTTGGGCACCCTTCAACGGTTGAAGTGCTTAATGATGGATCATGTGACCGCGTCTTATATAATCATACCAAGTCACTTGGTTTTCCAATAGTTGATGGTGATATGAAGCCAAAACCGTCGTGGAACAAGAAATCCAAGAAGAAGAAACCACACATTCCTCCACACAAACCATCATCAAAGTCAAAGAAATCTTCACCTCTATCCAAAAAGACAAGGTTCCTCTCTGCTCTAAGTGGCCAGAAGCTGACAGTAATTAGCAAGGAGAAGTTGATGACAGAGAAGGCGAAAGAACAGGTTGTAGCTTGCATTCCTCTGAAAGTTGCCTTCAGTAGGATAAACGAAGCAGTGAAGGGCTCAGCGAGACAAGTTCACAGAGCATCACCATCTGCAGGCAATACATGAGGAGATGAGTTTGGTCTCTGGTTTGTTACTTGACTATATTTCTTACTGAGATGAAAATAGCCTGGTTTTAGGGAGTGGTGGATTTTTTCACAATACAGAGAGATACTTAGGCCTTGTGAGAAAGCATCAGAGAAAAGAATATGGAAGTGAAGGTGTATATGTAAATAATATTAGCCATAGCAATTAGTGGTGGGGGGGTGTAAAATTAGAAAAAAACAAACAAAAAAACACAGATTAGTTTAAAGAATACATTATTGCTCAAATTTACACATTTTTCTTTTCAAGAATTGCTTTAGTTTGTTTTTTTCAGATAAACTGAAATTGTTTGTTGTTACTCTTACAAGTTCTTGTCAAACTCAGATGGAGAAGAAAGAAACTCTTTTAGCTCTTTGTTTTTTTTTTTTTTCCAGCATTATGGTCGCACATAAGAAAGCTTCACAGCATCTCTGTTTGATAAATGATCCATGTGCCATGAACTTGTTTGCTATATGCTGATTATGGTTTATTGATAAATTGGTCTTGCTTGCTACAATTAAGCCTTGATTGTGTTTAGTCAACGGCTTACGGATGAAAGAAAAGTCAAATAACAAGTTTTAGTTGGAATAGAGAATCAAAAACAGGGATTCCTTTTGCGAAGTAACGAGAGAAGAGAAGAAGAAAATGCATTGACAAAGTCAAACGTCAACGAAACCAACATGCTCCGCTTACACGTCTTTACCTTAAACCATCGCAAGTCTAATAACTTGTAAGACTCTCTTTCTTTTGTCTGCGCATGTCTCTCTATTAAAAGTCTCTTCATAACTCAAAAAACATAGAACAATTCTTGATTTTCTTTCACTTGGAGAGATCTCTGACATGTCTCTGAAGAAACAAGCTTCAGAGAGGAAGAGTAATGGAAGCAACAGCAAGTCGAGTCGTTATCGATGCTTGTCATTCTCGTTCACTGAATCATCATCAATGGATGGGAAGAAGAAACCATCGTCGTTGAAACGTATGGATTCCAAAAAGGTCAAAGCAGAGATTGTGAAGTGGGCAAAGCGTGTGGCGGCTTATGCTCGTCAACTTAGCTCGAGAAAACGAGATTAAGCGATAGAAGAAGAAAGCTTTAATTATTGGAAGATTGAATTTGCACTCATTTTACATTTTGCTGAGCCTCGATTCCTTCAATCATTTTTGAAAAGTCTTGTTTTTTATGTATTTGGCACATTGATCACCTTCTTGTTGGATTTATTTAATTTTCTTTTTCCCTTTTGCACATTTATAATGTTCAGTTGATTCAAATGGTTCTTCTAAGTGGGTTCATGATGTGATCATGTTCCTACTTCTCTAGTTCTACACATTCCTAATGGAATTATCTTGATACACGGTTTCAAATATCCAAAAAGAAGTCAAAAACATGTTCTTATAAAAAAAAGATACGTAGTGAGACCAAATCTCTTTTGGAGATTCAATTTGATTGGTCACCCGAGAGCTTAGCAACAAAGCTCAAGTAAGCAGACACATTCAATGTGAGGAGTGTGAGGGAACATATCCACCGGCTGAACACTCATCAATCTGTAGCAACCCTTTATATTCTTCTCCTCCTACGTTTTCAAAAATCACAAAGTTTTGTTGATCACCATTACAAATGATACAAAAAGCAAAAGATTCAAATGAAAGATTAGATTACTGACCACGCCATGACAAAGGTAATCAAGATCCCTAGCGCAGGTTGCAGGATTACACGAAACATAAATGATCCGTGGAGATTTAAGCTTTAGCAGGAACTTGATCAACTTCATGTGCATACCAGGTCGATTAGGATCTGTAAAAACACCTCTCTAATGAGTCAAGCGAAAAAAAAAAATCTGTATAAGAAGCAAGATGAAAAGCAAGAAGATTATATACCAGAAATAACGATATCAGGCTTAGGGAAGTTGCTCCCAAAGTCCTCTCCTATTTTGTTTAGATCCCCTTGGATGAATGTAGCATTCTCTATGCCGTTTATTTGAGCATTCTTGTGTGCATCTGTTATTGCTTGTGGAACTACTTCATAACCATACACATGCTTCGCCCTAGAAAGAGGAGAGAATCAGACTAAACAATTCAGTAACAATCAAAATCTCTAAATCTTTTGTTAATCTTTGACAGTACTTTGTTTCTCTACCTTCTGGCAAGTGTAAGACCTATGGTTCCAGTTCCACAGAAAAGATCGAGAACGACTTCTGAGCCATCTCCTTTAAGTCCAGCGGATTCCTCAATAAGCTTATATAAAACTTCAGCCTGCATAGTATACAAACTCAACGACTGACTGTTTGATATTTGAGATGTAAAGACAAATGAGATTGGTGATATTTTTGCAATACCTGATGAGTGTTAGTCTGAAAGAAAGAGTTGGCAGAGATTTGAAATGTTAGGCCTCTTAACACCTCTGTGATTGTAACTTTCCCGTAAAGAGTATATTCCTTTTCCCCAACAGATGTATTTCCAACGGAGGAGTTTACATTATTCACTACGCTTACCTGTTTTTATCAAAAGCCAACAAAATATTATGGAACTGTGAATCTTAATGGGTTTGTAGCAAGAAACAATATAGTTTTCATTACGAACCACTTGAGGAATTGATGTAATTCTGTCAACCAGAGGCTTCAACAACTCTGGCTTATAGGACGATGTCACAAAATTGACCATAAGTTCTTGTGAACCAGTCTCCACGTTCCTATAGTCAAGTTTGATAATGAGACAATATTAGCAAAACTATTGCAATGAAAGAATTATCGCTAAAGATCATAACGCAGATTCAACTATGAATTTCACTTCCATCATCATGATTCATGGCACACAAAGTTGCTTATTCTATCGACATATTTTATTTAAGTACCTTTAATACCTTCCAGTTCTCAGCATCAAATGTTTAAGAAACCCGGCATGTGAACGAGCATTATACGGCGAAAGACTTAATTGAGGATCTCTCCAGCATTCTTGAACAGCAGCAAGAACCTATTTGGATTATAAAAGAGAACAAATTTACAAATGATTCTGGTAAAAGAAGCTATATGCAGACACTAAGTTTGTATAACTGGTTTCACCATTACCATGTTTCCTGGCTCGCTCTGTAATAAGCAGTTATCGACATTTAACACCTTGTCAAAAAATCCAGGTGCGTGTAGCCCCAGTGCAAAGCTCTTTGGACCATCTTCTCTCTCGTGCAACATTTCAGTCGGAAGCCATCTTTGTGGACCAAATGAAAATTCCATCTATATTCAAAACGGAAATCATAATATTAAGCAGCCAATTTCAAACGGAAATAATAATATTAACAACAAACAATCAATCAATCAAACCTTGTTCCGATAATTGAATTGGATATCGCAAGCAACAATAGGCTTCAAGACAGTCTCAAGACCTGGATTGTTATCAGAAAACTTTCCAACATGTCTGATAAGCTCATGGACCTGCTCTTCTTTAGCTCTAAGCTGAGCTTCGTAAGAGAGATTCTGAGTTTTGCAACCACCACAGTAGGATGCATACTCACATGGAGCTTCTACTAAGTCCCTGTGTGGTGATATCGTCTCCAGTTTCGTCACCTAAATAAGCAAATAAGAGAAATTAAAAATCGAAACTTTATAATAATCTGTTAATACTTCAGAACTAAAAATCGTAACTGCGGATTATCACATTGAGAGAAATGAGAAATCATAAATTGAAGAAAAGGGCAATTGAAACCTCCGCATAGCTGCCTTTGCGACGAGTGACGCGGCCGAGAAAACGCTCGCCGGGAAGAGCACGGTCGCACATGACGACGAAGCCAGTTCCGTCAACTTTACAGATTCCTTTGCCTTTGAACCCCAAGCTCTCGCACACAAGCTCCACCGTCTGCCCTCGTTTCGGGTAATACGGCGCCGTTTTCTTCTCAGGGCCGTCGTCACTGCTCTTCTCTTCGTTCACCTTCTGGGTGTTACCTCCGGCGAATTCAGAAGAAGAGAGAGAAGCGAGGGAAGACGAAGAGGAGGAGCAACGAAACCGATGAAGCCATGTGCGCGTGGGCACCACGTACCTGAGACTATGAACAGGCGTGGTGGCTAACATTGAAAATGAGGTTTTTACCGAAATCGAATCGAGCTTGTGAGAAGAAGCGAAGTGCTAATTTCAGAGTGTGTGTAATAAAAGGATGATGATGAATGAGTCATTTGATCAACAACAAAACGACAGCGTTTTACCGTTGAATAACTTCTACTTTTAAGCTGTAAGCTTAAACCCTCAATGATAAACCCTAAACCTTTGAACTCTTTCTTTCTTTTGTTTCCATTTTCAGTTTGATTTCCACTCATCAGAGAAGTTTAAGTTAAGTTTTTCATAGCGATTATCCATAATCCTTAACAGAGAAACAGAGATTCATAATCCCTATTCCCTTGCTAAATATGGAGCTTAATTAGCACTCAGCAGCATGAGAACACATTGATTGAGTGTCTTTCAAATTCATAATTTTGTCGTATTTCTTGCTCTTTAACCTTTGGGCTTTGGTAGATTAGTTATCTTTGATGTTGAATACAGAGCCGTCCCTGAGTTTGGATAGGCCACAAGCTTGGAAAAAAAATAGGCTGATTTAATTTACCAAAAAACATAGAAAAGGTAAAAAAATCTCAGTTTGCAGCTTCCTAGTTTCGAACTTGGGTTGTAATGGGAAGGAAGACACTTGATCAACCACTAGACCAAAGGCAAATTATTATAATACAGGTCCGAAATCTCTATATATTATAATAGGGCCGCAAGCAGCTGCTTGCTCTGCTTGGGCTCAGGGCCGGCTCTGGTTGAATAAAACCTAAATGAAACAGATATCATACTATCAAATTTGATCTAACAGAAACAAAGTTAACTATTTCAATAGTAAAGCCTCTGACAGTTAGGAATAACATACGGTGAGAACATCTTAACTGCATCATTAAGCGTATGTTACTTCTTTAATACATCGTAATCAAACCATAATACGTTTTTATTTTTTGTAATAAACGTCTCTAACTAAGACCATAATCAGTTACAGAGAAAGACCATAATGCTTTTTTATGTTCCTTGTCCGAGTCTCTTACATTTAAACTCTCTGTTTCCAAAAGTAGATACCAAATACCAAATACCAGATGAGAGTTTCAGAGAACATCCCTCGACTGCGATCTTCAGACAAGCTTTAATCTCCATTTAACACGTCTCCGACAGCTGAACCAAATGCGTGACTGACAAAGATCCAATTCCTAACTTTTTCTATTTTCTAGTAAGTTCCCATTCAAAGTTTCGATTTTTTTTCTCAACTCTCTCCTGAATCTTTCTCTCTCTCTGTGTACGCGTAATTAGGATAACTCTGTTCACAAGAACTGGTTCGGTTCATCAAGAAATCGAGGCTAATGGGGATGGAAGAAGGAGTTAAGGATAAAAATGCTTCACCAGCTCCCAGTTTGAGACCTACAAACCAATGTAGGACTATTTTACCGATGCGTGGGCTCCAAGTTTTCTTGATGTTCCTTGTTTTGGCTCTTGGATTCTCAGTCGTTACTATGCACATGATCAAGTACTTAAAGATTCAAACTTTGGCTCCAACCGCATTGATCTCTACGTGTGATGAGAAGACTACGTTAGAAAGCTTCATCAAACCTCCATCGAGTGTTTGGCATTCCATGAATGACAGCGAGCTTCTTTGGCGTGCATCGATGGAGCCACGGAGATATTACTATCCGTTTAAAAGAGTCCCTAAAATGGCATTCATGTTTCTCACCAAAGGCCCTTTACCATTTGCTCCACTTTGGGAAAGGTTTTTCAAAGGGCATGAAGGGTTTTACTCAATCTACCTTCACGCCTCGCCAAGTTACAGATCGAATTTCCCAAGCTCTTCTGTGTTTTACAGAAGACAGATCCCAAGTCAGGTACTTTCTTCTATTACACGAAAGAAAAAAAAAAAAAAAACTCTGTTTTTAATGTTTCTTCTTTTGGTTTGTCTCACTTAGGAGTTTCTCTTACTTGTGTGTAGCCTGTGGCTTGGGGAGAGATGAGTATGTGTGAAGCTGAGAGAAGGCTTTTGGCTAACGCATTGCTAGATATCTCTAACGAATGGTTTGTTCTGCTCTCTGAAGCATGCATTCCTCTCCGCGGTTTCGATTTCATCTACAACTACGTTTCAAGATCAAGATATAGTTTCATGGGTTCTGCTGATGAGGACGGGCCTTACGGGAGAGGAAGATACAGCTACGCAATGGGACCAGAAATCGACATTAGCCAATGGAGGAAAGGGTCTCAGTGGTTTGAAATCAACCGGAAACTGGCTCTTGAAATTGTTGAAGACATGATTTACTATCACAAATTCAATGAGTTTTGTAGACCTCCTTGCTATGTGGATGAACATTACTTCCCAACAATGCTCTCTGTTTACTCTTCTGACGTGCTTGCGAACCGGACATTGACTTGGACAGATTGGTCAAGCGGTGGTGCTCATCCAACTACTTTTTTCGAAGACGATATAACAGAGAGGTTCCTCAAGCAGCTTCCAATATCTCAATCTTGTTTCTACAATGATCAGCCATCTCAAGTTTGTTATCTCTTTGCAAGAAAGTTTGCGCCGAGCGCGTTAGAGCCTTTACTCAAACTTGCACCAAAGTTTCTTGGATCCTAAACGGAAGCTTGTGCTTTTTTTTCTGGTTTTGAAATGTTTTCTTGGATTCTGAGTGTAACTTTGTTTTAGCATGGACACAAATGATCATTATTGTCTCCCTTCACATATAGATACTTAAATGGCTAATGGAATTTAACTTTACAGATGACTAAATAAAGAAGACTGATATATTTTCTGTCCCAAGAAGCACTAGAATCAAGTCTAGAAGAAATGTAATTTGAATATTCTTCTTCTTGTTCCTTCAAAACTGGAACATTATAGAAAAATGAATGGAACCACAAAAATCTATCTTTTATTTGCTGTTTGTGAATACAATATCAATATAAGATGTGTATGTGTGTGTGTATGTTTTATGTATAGTGACAGTATTGATTTTACATCTTCATATGAAGAGTAAAACAGAATAAACTGAAAATCTAAAACTAGATGAAGAAAGCAATTATAGAGCAAAAGAATGAGGAATTTGAAAGTTGAAAAAAAAAACTAACTAATCATATGATGATCGGAGTCCCTCCTTTCTTCCTGAATGGAACGGAAGATTCTTGCAGCAGATTCAGAGGCAGATGTTGGATTATGAGGAATGGCTTTAATGGCGTGATGAGTAGGCTCTGTAGGGAAAAGAGGAAGCACATCAAATTTATGCTTCTCTGGTGGACTTGAAGCTGTACTTCCATGTACCTCACTGTCATTAGATTCCTGAGACTTTTTTAAAGAGAATGGAATCGCTTGAGTCATGTGGCTCGATGTGCTAGACCACCTTTGAAACTGACCAAACGGCTTTGTCTGCTCAATTGCTGTTGTCCTCGGTGGGAAGTTGCTGTGGCTAAACTGAGATGAAACAGGGAACCTGAATGCTGTTTCAAGAGAATCTTGGCCATACATTGGAACCATGAAAGCTGAAGAAGGAGGAGGACATGGTCCTGCGTATGGTTTATAGACAAGACCTTCTGAAGGAGACATTACAGGAACTAACCATTGGTTTCCAGGAGGAGGAAGTAGCTGTTGTGGCCAGATCGGTGTCACGAGGTCTTTGCTTATGGAAGGTAGTAGAGGAAGCTTTGGTTTCATATGCTCTGGATATTCTTCTGTTATTACAGGTTTTTGATTCTCAGTGTTTGGTTTCTTAACCTTTGAAGCCGCCATTTCCAGCAAATGTGAAGGCCTCACTGTGCCACGTTTTCCGCTATTAAGCTTACTTTCAAGAACAAGATTTGGTGATTTTGCAATCATCTTTTGAACCTGCATCATGTTCAAGATTCATGATCAGATCACATGAAAGCAACAAGATTCCATTGAAACAATCAGGCTATATAAGAAGATTTACCATTATCAGTCTATGCAGCTCAAAGACTTGTGCCGTGAAGATCTTCTGCTGACTGAAAATAATCAGCAAGAACAAGTAAGAAATACAGCAAAATCTATGAACCTTGAATCATAAGAAAAGACACTGATATAGTAAGTGTGAGGATACATACTTGATCATATATGTTCTCATCTTCCAAAACCTCTTGTCACCAATCACTCTGGCAACATCATTAGAAGATGCACTCATACCAGACAATGACTCTATTGCAGAACAGTCCGAGACATCTTGTTCACCCGGAGGCAGAGTTTTTGGCTTCTTCTGAGTTTCATCGTTAAACACATCAATGGCTCTTCTTCTATACAGTTGACTTTTCATCATATTAAGAGATCTATTCTGGCTTTCATTTTTCAAACACTCTGGCAAACGAATTTCTTGAATACGAAGATTGTTCTGGGAAGCCTTAGAACCAGCAGCTTCTCCTCCGGCTTTACTGCTATTGCTAGTACAAAACTGGAGTGACAAATCTGTGTTTGCTTGTGGGTCTTTCTCTGAGCGTCTAACAACAGGAGCTTTAAGCGGATCCAAGTTTGTGAGATTCTTGAAATGGTACTCATTTTGTTTTATTGAACTAGGCTTAGTATTAGTAACTGATGATCCTCTAGGACTTGGATAATTCATGACTTTTTTATTTGTCTTCCCCTCAAACTTTGATGCTGGAGAAGTGTTACCGATTGGTGAAAACTGATTCTTTTCAGGTCGATCAGTCTGCTAAATTCAAAACCAAAAAGTATTCAACAAACAGCGCATAAAGTGATAATCAAAGTATGCATTGTTGATTCTGTTTTGATCATGCTTGTTCTCACCAAGAGTATACAGTAAATCAAGAACCTAAAGAGAAAAAGTGAGAATGTTTTAAAGGAGCAAAGGACTCACGAGATGGGTGTTGTTGGGTGGTGGAGGAAGAGAGAGAGAGAAAATGGAAGGAGAATCAGAGATCTTGTTGTTGGTCGGAGAAGGAAGAGTGGAACGTTTGTAGAGAGACATTGATTTGCCATCAAATGGCTGAGACAAGCCTCCTCTTCCAGTGTCATTCACATGAACCCTTGGGAACAATGGAGGTATTGTTATCCTCTTGGCCTCATCTTTCATTCCTCCCATCTTTCTTCGTTTTCTTTCTCCCTACGCTCACAACAAACCCTATTAGTCCCTTCCCCTACACGTAACCTCAAGAAAGAAAAATGGCAAAATGGCAAAATTACTAATCAGATGTGACTACCTTCTGAATTCAAAAGTGTCAAAATGGAGATATCAGGATCAAAACAACACTATAGACCAATCCCAAAATCGAAAAGATTATAACTTTTTGTTTTCGTTTTGTTTTAATATAGATGTTTCAGCTAAATCCACCTGAAAGAAACAAATCTTTTTGACGGAAGAAGAAGAAGCGTCAGAAGAAGCAGCAAATGAAGATATTTTTTTTTGGTGTCGCCCCAACAATGGATTCCATACGAGGGGACGACAAAAACTCTAAAGGTTGGGGGATGGTGGTGTGTGTGTGTGTGTGTGTGTGTGTATGTGTGTGTGTGACTCTGCGGTCATGTCTGGTTCCTTCAAGTAAAGATCCCTAACTCACGGGAACTCGGATTCACGATGACGTGGTGAGTTTTGGTTGGTTAGGTCCGAGTGGTAGGGAGAATGGCGTGAAGGAGGCCATGTTCGGGTGACTCGGTCTCTTACACAACAGAGCCACATGTTTTTTGATCCCTCTAACTTAAACTGCATCATCATCTCCCCCAAATTTTTTACTAAATTGGGAATTATCTTTAGCGAAATATCTGTTTCTGATCGCAATCATTTCACACAAAAGTTGAGAGAAGAAGCGTGTTCGGTCGGAGTCTGTGTGCCCTGCCTATCTTCCCGGTTTAGAAGAAAACCAAACGCGGGACTGTATTGTGTTTCCACGCGCCCTATGCGCGTGATGCTCGGCGTCTCTCGTGGTTTTGACGTGTTGTGTGTAGAAGAAGAGCGTGTGAGTCACGTGGGCTTGAGCCCACTAAATTCCTATGCGGATATTATTTGGGCCCTTCGTAATAATATTTAATACACTCTTATGACAAAAAAGCATTTTAGGTGGAGTGATAGTGGCTAGTTAAGCAAACGGTGTGACCGCGTGAGTTTATTTCATTGAGTCATGATGGAAAATCATTTTCATGATTTTAGAATCATATTTTTACATTTCTTTTTAAATGGATGAGCTACATTTCTTGTACGTTTTGCATTTTTTTTAGGTGAAGGTTTTTTTTTTCAAAAATAATTTAGTTTGGTTTTTTTTTTTTACAATCATTTGGACGAGCTACATTTCTTATGCTATTAGAGAAATAGAAAAGGTAAAAAATTCATAAATTACATATACATGTGCTATTGTAAGTATAGTTACAATTATAAATTAATGTTTTTTAAGTTAATACGAGAACTTTACAAAAGATAGCAAAGCTTAGTTTTAGTAAATGGCGGTCATCAAGAATTCGACACAACAAAAGAATGTGAGAATGCGATAGAAAAGAAACAAAAATCAGCATGCTTGGCTCGAAATTCATGGTTTAATTACAACTCATATAGATCTTTATCAAAAACAAAAAAAACTCATATAGATTTAATTTTTTTTTTGGGACAATGTATCACTAACCGAATTATTGTTGTAATATCCTGAATTATAAGAATCATTATATAGCACATTTACGTATATGTTTGTCAAGAGTCAATATATAAATATAATTGAAGCTCAAATCCTTGTCAAGATTCATTTATTCTTACATGATAATATTCAGTTTCAGTTTCATTAACGGGGTGATGTTACAACACATATTAGGTACATAAGAAAATATGAATCAACAAAAAACAAACAAAAAACTCAGGGAGGGTCCTCTCCTTAACAAACCAAAAAAAAAAAAAATACACTTGTGGTCCCCACTGCCCACAATATGACGCCATGCTGATTTCCCACGTGGGACGACTATCTTCTATGATCACAGCCAATTAAAAAAAGCCACGCGTATATACAGAACGTTGTGTTCACGTGTGAATCAGCAATAATGGAAGGGAGAGAGCAAAAGAAGAGTGAAGAAGGAGTTTCAGAGCTTAGCTTCGCTTACTGTACAGCTCCGGTCTGGACCATTTAAACCGTACCGAGCCAAAGTTGTAGAAAGGGAAAGAATGTCCAAACATCGTCGTTTTGCTCTTAACTAAGAGACGATGTCTCATATATGAGGATAATGGACCACTTTGATCTCTTAATCATGTGGGTGCAGAATCATGGACATACCCCCGACAAAACCTTAAATTATGTCTACACTAATCTCTCTTATGGTATTTATAATAGAAGCATAATTAAGAGATCAATTCTATCAATTAATT
Organism: Noccaea bulbosa; assembly: GCA_900406535.1. Taxonomy (NCBI): domain Eukaryota; kingdom Viridiplantae; phylum Streptophyta; class Magnoliopsida; order Brassicales; family Brassicaceae; genus Noccaea; species Noccaea bulbosa. Next base: position 13,996 of record OVBJ01000183.1, on the reverse strand, counting down.
TGTAAATTTGTAGAAGGAATCTACAATTTCCATTGGATCACGTTCGTACGAGGTCACATTTGATTTTAAGTTTTTTATTTTTTATAAACACGGTTTGGTTTTTATCGGAATTATGACACTGCAGTTGACTTATTAAACCGACACGGTCGAATTTTAATGTTGGTGCATTGCATGGATCCATAACCGTGGGAATTGTCAAATTCGTCAATTAAAGTGAGAAGTTGTTCTCGACCGACATTTTTGGTTCCCGGTTGAGGTGTGAGAATTATTAATATTGATTTGAGAATTTTTGTTTATTTATGGGTCTCTCAATTAATATACAATTTGTTATTATTCGAAAATAGAATTTGATACTATTCAAAAAGAAAATTGTGTTCACATGTATGGACAATAACAAGGTCTCTTTCGTTGTGAGTATCCTAAGGATGTCAACAACTGTGAATGTGATGTTGATCTTCATTTACCATTTTTGTTAAAGATCTTCATTTACCATTATCTTCTATATACCATCTATGGTTATATATATTCACATATAACGCAAAAACAATTATTCTCAATAAAAATATTTTTGATTTAGTTTAATCATTCGACAGATCAAGAAACAATAATTCTGTAAATAATATACATTTGTGGAAGAAATATATACATTTCTATTAGGATCCTCCCGTATAACACATTTTAGTAGATGGATGATGGAAACACTTGTCGTTCGTTTTTGTTTATTCCTTTTCTTATAGCATATAGATTATATACGCAGAATGAGTCGTTATAAACTTTTATAGGCGTGATTAGAAGCTCGACTGTAACACCTACGATAACGATAGTCGAGCTCTTAAAAAAAAAAAAAAAAACCATAGTCTTATATTTTGTTTGTTTGTTTATTTATGAGAAATTAGCTTGTATGACAATAAAAAAAGTTGAAATTAATCAAATAACCATATTAAGTTTATGGATAGAGTATAGTATATGTAATGTGTGTTATTGACTAAAATACCCTTCTTAATTGATAGCTGTTTTTTTTCCTGTGTAAACGAGACGGCACCATTACAGAGAAGAAGACTACAATTCAATAAGTTTCCATGTTTGTTGCCATGTTTTGTTAATTTGTTTCCATTGCCAAAATCCTCATTTTTTGTGATTTCTTTGATGTTTTGCTTATTTATTATTTGTTTCTGTTATTTTTTAAGGTTTCAGTTAGATTCATGCTATTCAGACGATTGTGGACTCAAGTATTGAAATAATTTTGGGTTTAATTTTTTGGGGATTGATGATAAGTTTCAGAATCATCCTATTCTATTTTTTTTATACAGATAGAACAAGCTCTAGGGACAATTTTGTCTAAAGTTTTTTGTGCTGGTTACTTTGTTTATATCAACTTTACAATGGCTATATTCTTTATTATGTCATCCAATATAGCTATTGCACTAATTCTCCCTTTATTTATCCGGAGGCAAAAAATGATATTTATCGAAAACAAGGAGTATGGCTTTGATTGGCAACATGATGTATCATGTGGTAAGTTTGATTTATGGCCATAACTCAAAAATATTACCAATCATGATTTATTTTTAATTTTTTAAAGTTAGAATGTGGTATAGTTGAGTTATAATTTTGATGTATCTCTTTTATAAATTAAATAACTCAACTCAAATTTCTACAATATAAAAATAGTATGTAATAAAGTTTGATTTAACAATTTTTTTTGTTTTTTAATTATTATTGTTTTTTTGTTTTTTTAAAAAATTTACGGCAAACTTACCACATAATTTTTACATCAAACTTACTATTTTTTTTAACTCAACTGTGATCACATCAACTGTGATACACATGTCACCAATTAAAGTCTATATCGTAAGTGGAAAACATGAAGTGAGAGAAGAAGCAAAAAAACAGTGAAAAAATGATATAACAAAGTTGACAATTATAAAAGATGAAAAAATGAATGAGCTGTGGGATTATGGAAGACATGTGGTAGGGCAGAGAGGTCATGTCGCCTTCTTTGCACTCTCTTTCTCGCCGTTCTACGGATTGCGATCTTTTGTCTAATTAACCCTAAAATCAATGCTCTTCTTTTATTCCTCACTGATGTTGCTAATCTTCTTAGCCCCATAAAATTCCCAAATTATTTTTCTTCTCAATTCTACTTATAGAAAATCCCCCAAAGTTTATTTTCTCTCTTTTTTTTTCACGAGATCTTCAGGACTTTTAAATGACTAGTACTATTGTCAAATGTTGATCTATATGAGACAATCATAATTCGAAGTATATCTTGATAACTATGAAAGGAGTCAAAAGGACTCATAACGTTTTTTAAAAAAGGTTATGCAAAAAGTGTTACAAGATAGATCGAGATGTAGAAGATATTGGTCATTATTGACTGATGATGATAACGAAAAGGTAAGTTAAACAAACACACCCACAAAAAAAAATTAAATAAACACATAGAAGAAGAAAATGGTATGTAATTACTACTTACTTTTGCAGCTTGACCATGATTGAAACTATGATTAACATTAATCTTTTATTCACCAACAAAAAGATTCATCAAACCCTAAACCCAACTTCGTTTCGATCTTTTCCCGTAAACTTTTCAGTTCGCACGATGCTAAAAGGATGTCAGTCCTTTTTCTCTGCTCAAGCACTCGTAGATTTTAAATTACTTATCCCTTTTTCATCAAGTGCATAATCATATCCTCTATGATTTTATCAATTATTATATATATTTTCGAGGGTAACAAAAAGATGCTCTATCTTCGAATGCAGAAACTATTATGCACACCAACCTAATTTAAGAAAAATATATATTTAATCATAATTGATTCGTTTAGATAAAATCATTAACCTCCCATTAGACCATATCCGATGTATATTTGTGTAGCATGCTGATTGACATGAGCGATCATGTAGATGTGAGGACTAGAAGGTGAGTGGTATACCCATTCCTCTAATGGGTTTGAGGGAGTGTTTGTAGAATTGTTTTAGTTTATGAAGTTCATTAATTAACGGTATTTCAAGTATTTTAGGTTAATCTTTGTTTACTTTTTGATTTGTGCTCCTTATTTAAGTAATTGTCGGTGTTTTCATTGAGGTAGATAACGAAAAGAGAGGAAAACAGTTGTACCTCTTGAATCTTGATTTTTCTGAACTTCGCAATGGTGAAAATTGGACGTAATTAATATATTCCAAATGCTCATATATAGATAATTTTTTTTGTAGATAAGTTAAAGTTTATTTTTACAGCGACAAATCAGTTTTAAAATTGATCAAAATGATTTACTTAAAACAGACAGTTGGAAATTTATTCTAAAAAAAAAAAAAAAATTCTAATTCTTAAGTAAACTATCCATACTAATCTACAGAACTAGTGCTTGATACAGAGGAACAATTTATCTCATCGAAAGGTGGGACCCGTAAATAATAATAATATATAAATATATACATATAAAGTTATTGATAAATATGTACCTATATATATGTGCATGATAACAAATCTGGGTATGCATAGAGGAGGTGTATAGGCTTTCAATTCCTTTCTGCAAAACATCTATAACTATTAGCAGAGCTCATTATAGAACAGCACAGAAACAGAGCTTTATACAGCAAAGAAAATAAAATCCATTACAGACTGTTTCACTTTCTTTCCTTTTTGAGCAGTTCCTTTACTTCTTTCCCTTTTGGGGTTTCCTCTCTTTAAGTCAGAAAGCGTTTCAGTTTACTGTGTCTACTCATCTGTTTGTTCTCTTCTTCATTTTTCACACTGTTTCATGCCCAACCCGTTATTATCAAAAGGTTAGTTATAGATCTTTTTTTTTTCTTGCATGAAACTCCGAATCCAAGATTTCATTGCTGTGCAAACTTTCTCTGTTTCTCACATTGGTTTTGTTTGTTTTCTCAGGGTTGTTGTTGATTGATCCGATGGAAGGATTAGAATCAGTTTACGCACAAGCTATGTATGGAACGACCCGAGAGAGAAAAACCATGGAGCATCAAGGATCAGATTTGATCTGGGGAGGGAATGAGTTAATGGCACGAGAGCTCTGTTCTTCTTCTTCCTCTCACCAACTCATTACTCATCCGAGCTGTTTCATGTCTGATCTTGGAGTCATAGGTGAGATTCAACATCATCAACATGCTGGAAAGAGAGCTACTTCGATGGATCCATCATCGCTAGATTGTTTGTTATCAGCGACGACGAACAGCAACAACACCTCGACGGAAGACGACGAAGGAATCTCTGTGCTTTTCTCGGATTGTCAGACTCTTTGGAGCTTTGGTGGTGTCTCATCTGCAGAGTCTGAAAACAGAGAGATCACTACAGAGATTACAACAAAGCCTAAGTCTTTGAAGAGAAGCAGAGACGAGGAAGGAAGTCATTTCCGTCTTGTTCAACATCCTCAAGATGATTCAGAGAAAGGAAACTTCAAGCTCATATTCGACGAAAACCAGTCGAAACCTAAGAAACCAAGAACGGAGAAAGAACGAGGAGGTTCTTCGAACATCAGTTTCCAACATTCAACTTCTTTGTCTGATAACGGCGAGCCAGATGCAGAGGCGATTGCGCAGATGAAAGAGATGATATACAGAGCGGCTGCGTTTAGGCCGGTGAATTTCGGGTTGGAGACTGTTGAGAAGCCTAAGAGGAAGAACGTTAGGATATCAACAGATCCTCAGACGGTTGCAGCGAGGCAGAGAAGAGAGAGGATAAGCGAGAAGATTAGGGTTTTGCAGACATTGGTTCCAGGTGGGACTAAGATGGACACTGCATCGATGCTTGATGAGGCTGCTAATTATCTCAAGTTCCTTAGAGGGCAAGTAAAAGCATTAGAAAACTTGAGACCCAAGCTTGACCCAACTAATCTCTCGTTTGCTTCTCCTTCTTCTGCGTTTCCTTTATTCCACCCATCATTTCTTCCATTGCAAAACCCTAATCAGATCCTTCATCACCCAGAGTGTTGAAACAATTTACAAAATCCGGATAAGAAAAGATTCGAGATATAGTGACAGATTCTAAACTTTTGGGTTGGGTTCATCATCATCATCAATTCATCATCATCAACAGAATCATGGCGTCTTGATTGTTTTAGCAGTTCTCAAGAAAGGCATTTCTGTGAGAAGGGTGGTGTGTTGGGGAGTGTTGTTTCCACTTTCCAGTCTTTGTTTTGCATTTCTTTTTATATAAAGTTTTTTTTTTTTTTTTTTTTGTAGTATCTGTTGAAATTGTGAAAAACAGAGCCAAAAGAAGTTAATTACTGTCATTGCAACATTTTTCACCCTATTATTAGTATTTTATTAGAGAATAGAAAGCGTAAGATAATTGCAATTATGAAGCGATGATTATTAGCAAAAGTGTTTAGAAAGCCTATATCTCTCTTTCCTGCATTCTTTTATTTTATTTTATACATATAACTTGATTTTTAGTTTCATAAAAAGTTTTAGCTTTCCTTGGAGAACTCTTTTGGAATACTAATTTATATTTTATTCATCATCTATTTTTTTTGTACTCGATCAACTGTCCGTCTGTAATATAAACATACAAATAAAATATGAATATATATACTGAAGTCTGTCTATAAAATATTGGCACTTGGAAACATTATCTATATATAAAAGTTGATTTTAGATCTGTTTTCTTTTCAAGATAATAATAATCAACATCTAGTTTGCACAAAAAAACCAGTACGTATATGTGGTACTGGAAGAAATTATTTGTCTAAAATTCTTTTTTCCTTTTGTTAATTAAAAAGAGAGAAATTTAAAACATTAGTTGGAGATTAGCAAGAGTTAAAAATGTTGAAGGCGTGCGCCTTGAGAATATAACTCCCACCTGACTTAAACACTCTAAAATGCTCACCACATGCTTCTCTCTCTACCTCTCTATCTTTTCATTCTTCTTTTTTGTCTTTTGGTTGTTGTCTTGTTTCATCCTCTAAATCTCATTAAACACCATTTGTCTCGTTTAATAGTACTTTAAATATGTTGTTCTTTTGATGGATGTGCTTTTTTCTACTCGACTATATTTTAAGATTCTGTTTTCAATGCTTTTAATCAGTTAGCTTGACGACAGTGTTTTGAAAACCGGTCTGCTTTGATCGGTCGGACCAATAAACCTGCGATCCATATAAGTCTGGTCTGGTTAGACAATGAAGCAATCCGAGATGCAACCGACTAGGTTTGGTAGTTTGTTATGGAAAAGGTTTTATCGATAACGACTAACATTTGAAGTCAAATGTAAATTGGATGATTTGGTAGGTTAAATATACTCTTTTATACAATTATCATAAAATCATATACAGTATTCAAGTTGACTCCTAACAAACAGAACAATCATTTCTATAATCAAATGAAAAGTCAGGATTCGATAGAGGTTTGCAAGCTGGGGAGATAAGAGGAATCGATCATGTTTGTTGACTTTTAAATTGAACGGTTATGGTCTTTTGTTTGTTTCCATGTAACGTTTCTATAGACAAAGATGTCCCTTTAAAGCAACCTAAATTACAAAGTTTAACATAACCTCAATTACTCTTTATAGCTTAATAAATCCGTGTTTTTGGTCCTACTAATCATTACTTAATAAATCCGTGTTTAAGAGATCATATGTCCTCCGAAGTTCTTGTACATTAAATAGGGTCCGCAAATCAAATTAATAACCTTATTAGTACACATGTCCATTTATTAAAATAGTGTATATTATATATAGTTATAGGGAAAAATAAAATCGAAATAAAGTATCTTGTCAAATCAGAAGACACGTTTGATGACGAAAGCTGAATATTTTTGATTTCATCAACTTGACAACTCTTCGATTTATGAATAAAAAGAACAGCATCCAGTTGTCCACAATCATCAACCGATGTGATATACCTCTCCATTATCATCTTCATTTTACTTAATTATTCTTCAACTTGTTCATCTTTCAGAAAATGCATTTCAACTTTGTTTTTTATTTTCTTTACTTTTAACATTTTTTTTTTGGGGTGCAAATGTGAAGATTAACAAATATTATTGTTATCTCTTTGGTTTCATTGTTTTGTGTTATCTAGGCTCACAAGAAATATTCACACATGACAAATTTTCATAGGCTAAACGTACACAACAAGTCACTGTCATCTCAATTGGCAGATACTTTGAACCAAACCATGTAGTACAACCAATAAATGATCAAGTTTTATCACCACTAAGAGGATTGGAAAAACCAAGATTTTAGTAATTGTTCCAACCATGAGATCTTCGCAAGTCTTGATGCCGAGATTTAATTTCGGATTAGACGACTTGATGTGGTGACTTTAAAATCACGGTTAATCAGATTACCGAAGTTGGTTCAGTTGGTTAATGAGGAGGGGAGATTGGTTGTTAAGTTTGTATATAAGTCATAAGTGTGTTATGAGCTTAATCGATTGTTGTATTGTACACTCTTTAGTAGTTCAAAAATCTAGTGGAATTCTGGGCGATCATGGCAGATCGAGTCTTCGCAACAGATCTTGTTGCAAAAAATAATAACATTCACCAATGACAAAAATTCATTACAAAAATTCAAATTCATCTCAAAATAACAAAAGTTCACCCAATTCAATAGAAAAAAGAAGTTACGATGAATTTTGCAGTCTAGCGAGCATCAGGGGTAGTTCCAATATCAAAGTTCATGCTCATCTCAATAGAGGTCTGTGAGTTCATGTTTTGACTCGTTCCTCCCCTTGAGTTTTCATTTGCCAAACACTCGTTTAACTCGATAACAACTTGAGACATTGTTGGTCTTCTAGCTGAAGAAGGATTTAGACAAGACATTGCTAGTTCAACTGCTCTCCAGACAGAACCAGAGTCATAATCTCCATAGAGTTTTGGATCCATAATGTTTTTGATGTCTCCTCTAGTAAGCATGAACCCTACCCATTCTGCTATATGTGGCTTTTCACGACTTTGATTGATCACTGGCTGGTTTGTAATGATCTCTAGTAGTACAATTCCAAAGCTATAAACATCACTTTTTTCGTTCAACCAATTTGTTCGATAATATCTGCAAAAATTGTGTATCTACGCCATTAGAAAAGCATAAAATATGCAAAATAAAATATAATAATCGATCTTATAGCACTAACTCTGGATCAAGGTAACCAGGAGTTCCGGCAACAACTGTTGACACATGAGTTTCTCCTTCAATCGGAAAAGATCTCGAAAGCCCAAAATCAGCTAGCTTAGCCTGAAAATGTTCATTCAACAATATATTTGTGGTTTTGACGTCTCTATGAACCATTGGTGGTTTACATCCATTATGCANATAAAAAAAAAAAAAAAAAAAAAAAAAAAAAAAAAAAAAAAAAAAATAAAATATATATATATCATATCATATCAAACCTTGAGCAGATTCGACGACAATTTTTAGTCTAGTTTCCCAATTCAGAATAGATCCACCTCGTATTCCTACATTTGATCCAACATACGAACATGTGAAAATACCGTAAAAAATGGTCTTTAATATGTAGCATTTCATTATACTTACCTGACATATGTTCTCTTAGGTCTCCGTTAGCCATGTACTCATATATGAGAGCCAAGTTTTCTCCTTCATCACAATATCCGACAAGCCCAACCAAATTTTTGTGGTGAACTCTTAAAAGAAGTTCCACCTAGAAGAGTAGAAGAATTATAAATTCAAATTTGACATCTCACTTTTAAAGCACGTTAATGTTTTCTTTAAATTTATAGTAAAACTTTTGCTAAAAGTTACCTCTGCTTTGAATTCTTTATACCCTTGAGAAGATGAGTGTGAGAGCATTTTAACGGCTACTTGTTCATTACCATTGACAGTTCCATGATAGACCATTCCAAATCCTCCTTTACCAAGTACTCTTTTAAAATTATTTGTCATCGTCACTACCTCAGAGTAAGCAAATCTTCTGTTTTTCGTCATTATTGCCGGTTCTGAATTAGATCTGGTAGTTCTAACATCTGATACTTGCGTATATGATGTTGGAGCTAGTGTTACAATACATTAGAGTCTAATGAGAGTTTCCGTATATATATGTATTATGAATAAACTTGAAAGTTAATTTAATAGTTTTATTTGTGTATACCTTCACTGTTTGATGGCCTTTTCTTTTTGAACACGAAAAAGAAAGCCAGTGCAGATCCAAGAACAACAACAAACGCAACCGATGCAACGACCGGTATTACAACATTTGTTTTCTTGGAACCATTTCCGTCTTTGCTTACACATAGCTCATTCGGACAAATAAGATCTGAGTTTCCTTCAAGACTGTGGGTTACCAGAGTTGTTTAAGACAATTGAACATATAAAGTGGATTTATATACTCATGAAGAAAATATGATATGATAAAAAAATTACTTTAACTTTAATCCTTTCTTCTGTAGAAGAGTTAGAGGAACAGAGCCATTAAGATTGTTCCCACTTAAATTTCTGTTAAGATAGACACAAAGTTAAGAACATAAACAATCTTGTAATGAAGGAAGCAAAGAGACAAAAATTTATTTTATATTGAATTTTTACAAAAATGACTTACATGACCAAAAGTGATTTCATGCTCGCAAGAAACTCAGGCACTCCACCAGTCAAATTGTTATTTGACAAGTCTCTGTTTAAGCATTTGTAGGCACGAAATATGTTATAATAAGGATACAACTAAGGTGAACAATTTATATTTTTTTAATCCGAGATACTTACAACTCTTGTAGGTGGATTAGATTCTCAATGCCAGGCGCGATGATCCCGGTTAATTGACTTGAGGATAAGTTTCTAATTAAGAACACATTTATGAACAGATAATGTAAAGATGACCAAACGTTCTCAAGGAAAAAAAAAAAGATGATAACAAAATGTTACATGATTAACACATGCATTAGCTTTAAGATTGTTCTTACAAGGAAGTGATCACTGTAGGTGGCGTGGAAATATCTGAACTGTTGCAGTTTAAACCATCCCACGAGAACTGTTTAGGGACGCATGGATCTCCTTGCCAGCTAATTTTACTCAATCCATAAGTATTTTGTATACTCTTGATAGCAACAACTAGAGTAAAATTCTTGTTAGCATCAATGATCAACGCATAAAACTAAATATAAGGATTAATATAGAAGAAAAAACTATATAAACATATATACCATCATCTTGATTTGTTTCCAACTGCGGGAAATCGATCACGGTGAAAAGCTCGAGAGCGTTAATGAGAGGAGGAAGAGTAGATTTGGGCGTCTTTGTTAACTCCAAGATGCATTCTCCTCCTTCACATTGTTGTGGTGTGGAGTAGAATATAGTTTCCATGGCTAACGTTCTAGGACTATAACGTTCATAAGCTAGTTTACCATTCAACTCCACTTTGAATTCTCGAGTGTCGAGGGACTGTAGAGTTTCAATCTCGGCAAAGTGTAAGTAAACATAGAATTGGGTCGTTGAAGAAGGCAAGGACCATGTGAAGTTCCATGGCGCAAAAGTACTTATAGGCGTTGAGGCCGACGCCATTACAGTTTGTGGTGGTTCATAGCCATTTGAAACGTTTACATTGAGATCGGTAGTTACTTCTGTCCACTCTTTCAAATCGAAGAACGGATACCATTTACGATCATGGACATCATTGGGGTACCTAACAAAAATATATATTGTGTTGTGTAAGAGACTAACATTTTACATAGGTGTGGGACGTATGCAACGAACCGAGCCGAACCAAATCAAATTTAATAGTAACCCGAATGGTAGAAAAAGTGTTTATATTGAATAAACCAAATCGAAATTGAATCTAATCCTAATTTTGAGCAACCAAAGCGAATAAACCATTTTAAATTCAACATATTCACTTGAATTTACTAGAAATAATAGAAAACACAAATGATGCCGAGCCGAATGAAACCAAAACTTTTCAAACCGGATCAAAACAACTTTCGGTTCTAGTAAAACCCAAAAAATTGAACCGAACCGGAAAACAAAATTATGAAATTTCCTAGTAATTAATAAAAGGGCGTAATAACAGTACCGTATGTTGCGGCCTGAAGTGCTGAAATAATATCGGAAATAATACTTAAGCGAGCCGCTCTGAGTATTGTAAGTATTGTTCTTAAGTGGTCGCAGCTCTATGGTATTAACCATAGGATAAGTTGTTCCTGTCTTAACGAAACAGACCTGAAGGGACTTGGATCTGGTCCTATGGATGATCTCTTCGATAGTGCCATTAGTCCGTCCGTTCATATCAACGGTTGACCATAGATTTGGACCTAGGTAAAGGTCAAAACTCGGATAATTGTTAAGGTCATCGTAGTTACCGTACACGAATACGGCTTTGATCAGATAGTTTGTGTCTTGCGTGACATTCAAGGTATAACAGTTTCGGACTCCATCTGGGAAGTACCTAAGCGTCAATGACGGTTTACTGAAGATCGACTCAAATTCTTTCTTGATTTTTCCGGTTTTGCCACTTTGCACAAAACCATCATCCGTTGAGTATGTTAATCCGGTTGAAGGATCGTTGTAAGAAGGGTCGGTAGGCGATAACCCGCAATCCAAACTTATAAATCCTAGTAACAAACATATGATCAAAATGTGTTGGAACAAGTAATAACGAAGACGAAAAATGTGATAAATATAAAAAATAAAAAATTATATGTAAATATACCTTTTTGGTCCTGAGCTTGTACGAGATGTAGGGCAGAAAAAGTGATGAAGATCAACGCAAATATCAGAAGCGTTTGAGGATGTTTCTCCATTATTCTCCTATGGTGCAAAGGAGATAAGACATTTGCAAAAAGAAAAAAACACACAGAAAGGTTTTGAGATATCTCTATAATAATGGAAATTATCAAAAACATATAAGCACGACGCAATTTTTGGAGGTCAACTTGTGAGAGATAAATAAATAGAGTCAGCTGTCTGCAACTGAAATAAAAATATTATACTTATAACTAATAAGTATATGATTCGATTAAAGAAAAAAGTATGATTCGATTTACATTCCAGAAAGATTCAAATCTCAATGATCGATCCAATGCAATCTCCCTATTATCTTCCAATGCCGTTTAGTTGACGCCAAGGTTCCGATTTTTAACATTGTTTTACGTATGCATTAATTATTTTCCTTTCCAATATTTTAAAACGAAGAATAAGCAAAAACATGGTTTGGTTCTTTAATTCAGTTTTAACTTTGATTTGATCATTTGAATTCGATTTTTACCAAAGTTTTAGTTTTCTTCAAATATTTTTTTTTAGTCATTTTAGTTTTGTCACTATTTATTCGAAAAAGAAGTAGCCAAATTAAAACTCAATTCAGATTCTCAATTGGTAATCTTGATACGATTTTTTCATTTTTGTTTAGCGGTTAAACTGAATTGCCTATTCTCATATTCTGGAACTGGAAGTAAATAGAAATAGGATACAAACGTGAAAAAGTGATTGTATATATTTTTAGAAGAAACAAATTAAGATTGGAAAGATCAAAATAGCCTCAAAGGACCAAATTTACAACAAAAATTGAATATAAAAGTTAACCTAGGAATGTTTAGACGTGCATGCAACACTCAAAAGTCAAAACCTTATTAGTGGTCCAAATTGTCGTTGACTTTGACCTTTGTGTTTAATTTCATTTCATAATCATTGATCATCTTTGTTTATGTTTATATATGTAATTGATATGTTTCTCTATAATAATAGTAATATTTGTGACCATTTCTGTAACAAAAATGGTTGAAAAAATAGAAGAATAAATAAATAATTTTCCAATAAAATATATCATATTTCAACAATTAAAATGTTTTTTTTTTCTTTCTTTCTTTTATTATAAAGAGTTGACAGAGTTAAATTGTTTAATTAAATTTCTATGTGATTTGCACGAAAATACATATTATATAAAGTAGAGGATATCCAAAACGTTGGACCATGAATGTTTCATGTTCAAACCAAAACTGTTGCACAAAGTACAAAGCTAAAAGTTTAAGTAAACATGCATCATATTTTGTAATAGATTATCTTTATCATATCTAAACTCTCATGAGCTTTAAATTTTTTTTTTTTGTTATGGTGTAATAACTAAAAATTGGATTTTAAATAAAAGAACTAAGAACTCAAAGTTTAAAATAAAATTTGGTGTAATAACTAAGAATCGGATTTAAAATCGGTGGAAATAACTGATGGAAAACAAGAAAATATCAAATCGGAAAAAAATTATGATCGACCGAGGTTAAAAACACAGAAAAATGAAGATAATTAAGAAGATGTTGAGTTTGAGTTCAACGCTAAGTTGAATAAACAAAATTAAGAAAAGTTTTGGAAAATGAATTATGTTATTCATCCTTTAATGGTTCTTGTTACATGTATTCTCTTTTATAATAAGGGATCTGGATCAATCAACAGATAACAGCTAGCTTAATTACATGGTTTACTCTAAACCTCAAATCGAATCATACAATTCAATCAACAGATATCTAGCTTAATTGTATCAACAAATATTGTTTTTATGTTGCAATGACTCATGGCTTTGATATTTGTTAATTGACTCATCTCTAGTAAATTCAAAGTTCGGAGTCATTGCAACGTAAAAACAATAGCAACGGAGAAAGAAGGATACAAAGCCCAACAAAAAACTTTCTCGAATTTCTCCCTCGTTCATGGCTTAAAGTGAGTTTGGATCATTGAAGGATATCTTCAATTTCCCCTTCATATCTGATTCTGTGTTTCCTCGTGAAATTTTCAAATAGTCGAGCCATAGCAATCTTCAGTTTTTTCACTGTTGATTATTGTTTACTCTCTGTTATACTGTCGTCTGTTTGGATTCTCGAGCTTAAGATCTTATTATTCATAAATCTATTTCCTTATTTCGAGTAGGACAGAATTATTTTGGAGAAATCCTCTTGTTTACAGTTTGCGATTACCTTTTCTTCTACCCTATCTGATATGTGATTAGCCTTGTATATTTTTTTTTACAACCATTCGTTAAAGAGTTGAAATAGAAGAATCTATACCTTAAAAGTTGAGTTGTGTCTCACAAGAGTATGACACGTCAGC